>JALJCO010007025.1:0-64663 GCA_023101725.1 Atherinomorus stipes | reverse complement strand
GTATTTAAGAGGAGCTGATTGTTACCATTTCACAAACTGACTGACCAGTTCCCTGTACTCGGCTTCTTGTCCATCATTGATACACCCCACAACTGCAGAGTCATCAGAGTATTTCTGCAGATGACAGGATCAGAGTTGTACTGGAAGTCTGGGGTGTACAGTGTAAAGAGGAATGGTGAGAGTACAGTTCCTTGTGGTGCCCCAGTGCTGCTCACCACCATCTCAGACACACAACCTTTCAGTCTCACAAACTGTGGTCTGTTTGTTAGGTAGTCATAAATCCAGGTGGTTGTGAGATCCACCTGGAAGTTATAGAGCTTCTCACATAGTAATGCAGGCAGAATAGAATTAAAGGCACTTGAAAAATCAAAGAACATGACCCTCAAAAGTGCTGCCTGACTGGTCCAGATGACAGTGGGCTCTCTGAAGCAGCAAGATGATGGCGTCTTTTACTCAAGCCCATTACAATATGCAAACTGTAATGGGTCCTGAAAGGTGTTGTGTTGCTTGTTGAGTTGAGCCAGTAAGAGTAAGAAAAACAGCACTTCCTGTCACCAGGAGGCGGAGCTGGGGTACATTGTGTTCCATGGTGAGAGGACCAACTTTGAAGCTCCGCCGATGCCATATACTTTTTCCTATCAAAAAGCTTTTGATAACTTTTGATCATACATGCCTTGTAAACATCCTGACCAATTTTGGTGGCCGTACAGTAAATGCCCTAGGACAAGTTCGTTCAAACGCGTCGTAACTTAATGCCAAAATGGTGACTGTAACAATGGGGCGGGGCTATGACATAATGACAATATTGACATGTTTATGTGTTCAAGGTCATATTGACATCTTTCTCAAGAGTTTTGGTTCAGATATCTCATTTTATGTGGGAGTTATATGAGATGGATTTTTCATGGCGAGACATCAAACTTTCAGGCCCCGCCCAGTCCACATGATTTGACTTATCAAAAATCTTTTGATAACTTTTGATGACACATGCCTTGGGAACATTCTGACCGATTTTGGTGGCCCTACCATTAAAGCCCTAGGACAAGTTCGTTCAAATGCGAGGTGAGTAAAACGCCAAAATGGCGACTTTGACCCAAAATGGCCGACTTCCTGTACATTTTAAAAATATGCTCCAAGAGGATTTTTTGTTTGCCCTGGCATGTAGAACATGTGTACCTATTTTCATAAAGATTGATGGGATGCAGTGGCGGGGCAGTCAAAATAGGTGGCGCTGTTTCGCGATTTTTCCTCAAACATGACCGAACACCCCATAATATGTAAATTTCCACATTCCATTGGGGGGGTAGGCAAAATTTGGTAAGTTTTTGAACATGTTCAGACCCCCAAAAGACCTCCTGTTTTTAGAAGTGGATGAAGCATGGAAAAATAAAAAAAATTTCATTAAAAATAGAAAGTTGGTCTAAAAATCATGGAAATATTCATACATGATCAGAATAGTTTTGGCAATGCTATGAATTTTTTGGTTCATGTCAACTTAAAATTTTCAGATTTAAAAATTGTTAAACATTTCTTGCATGTAATGAGAAAGTATAAATAATTCTTAAAAATCAATACTTTGATCAAACTTGTTCAAACTCAAGACACTTCACAAGGCCTATTGCGTCTATCATTGTTGCAATTTTGGTGGGAATTGAGTGATCCATTACAGAGATCCACATGTTGAGCTAATTTGCTACTTGTGGAAAAGTAGAGTTTGCGACTTGTCTGTAGAACACAAGTCCCAGCGAGTGAAATGTTCAGGAGGATTTAGTGAATATATCCTCCAAATCTTAGCTTTGTAGGACAAACGGCTGATTTTTCATCATTTTCTGAAATTTGAAGGCGTGGCCACATTCTTTTACTCATAAGTCCCGCCCACTTTTGACAATCATAACCATATTCTAGGATTATGTTCAGGACGTCTATGTGGATATATGTAGTGTTTTTGGTGCATATCCGTGCAGCCGTTTTGGCGCTATAAACTGCTTTAAACTACTCTCAATTGTAGCGCCCCTAGAGTTGGAATTTTTCCAAAATCGTCACACACGTAGATATTGCAATTCCCTACTTGGTCATTGAATTTCATGTCATTATCTGTTTTCGTTTTCAAGTTATGACCATTTTAGTGGTCATGGCGTCACATCGAAGTTCGCCATGCCGCCATGACCGCGCCCTTTTGTGTAGACAGATGATTTTCAATGGCGAAAGTCATCATCAACATGTTTTCTGCCCTCTGAAGGAGTTTGGAGCTGCTTGTGTCCAAAATGTCAGAGAAATGGATGCTCAAGTAAAACATATGACTTCCTGTTCCTAGGGGGCGGGGCTATGATGTAATCAAAATATTGACATGTAGATCTGTTCAGGGTCATATTGGCATCTCACCCAAGAATTTTGGTTCAGATATCTCATTTCATGTGGGAGTTATATGAGATTGATTTTTTCATGGCGAGACATCAAACTTTGAGGCCCCGCCCAGTCCACATGCTTTGACTTATCAAAAATCTTTTGATAACTTTTGATCACAAATGCCTTGGGAACATTCTGACCGATTTTGGTGTCTCTACCATCAAAGCCTTAAGACAAGTTCGTTCAAATGCGAGGTGACCAAAACGCCAAAATGGCGACTTTGACCCAAAATGGCCGACTTCCTGTAGACTTGGCACCACGAACTTAAGAGGCTTTTTTGTTCGCCCTGGCATGTAGAACATGTGTGCCGATTTTGTTTTGTTTTTTCATTTTCTTTGTTTTATTTTTGTTTTGTCATTATAATCAAAGTGTCAATCGGGTAGGTTACTGAAAATCAACTGTATGTGATATCGGACCATCTTTTCTTTATTTTTATTATCTCAATTTATTTGTTTAAATAGGGGGCAGGCAAATACAACAATTTGTTTTTCTTCTTGCTGCTCCTTTCCAGTCATGGAGGTGTTGATTTGAAAATGTAGAGTGCATTTATGTACAAATTATGTTGTGCACCTTCATGAAAGGAACAAATAAATAAATAAATACAGCAGTCAGCAATGCAACTGCAATATTCTCATGTCCACATGTTTGAGTTTGTGTCTCGCAGCACTATGCTAGATAAACCAAAACTCTTGCCCGTAAAGCCCACAATGCATTACGAAATGTCACTTGCCCTTTCGAGCCCTATAGACTAATCCAACAATTGTTTTGTGTGTTGCGCCATCTTGCGGCGCTGCCATTAAGGCGTGGTTCAGTCCCAATTACCTCCTATCTGCCAACATGGAAAGCAGCGTGAATGTCTGGATTTACAATGTTGGACAGTCGTCTAAGGTAATGATTACCTTATCCGGAGATCTCTAAAGTATTCTGATTTTTTTTTTATTCATTTATTTATTTATTTTTACATCGGAGCATTAATGTAAACTATTATTCATCTCCAGAAACTGGCTTAATGACAAGCCACACTGGAATAACACGCACATCTCATGATTACTTATCAAAGTTTAAAAAAACTAAACTCTTTTAAAGGTCGTTACTTTTCTATTTTATCACATATTTGGCTTTTGGTATTGTTTAAGGACTGTACAGATCACGTAGCCTTCACATGTCCTGCAGATGAAACTAAAGGCTGCAGGACACCGTCTTCCTGATCTGTTTGTGTTTCTGACTGAACTGATTTTATTTTCTGGTCCCAACGTTGTCCTGACAGAGCAAATAAGGTTATATTTCATAATATCTGCCTGATTAATCATTAACTCTCAGCAACACCACAGCTGTCTCTGTTAGCATTTGCTAGCATAATAACGTTATGTGGTGCGTCATTTTCGGGAGCATAGATACGTGAAATATAGTGTCAGATTAATGAGTGTTCACTATATTTTACCGTGTTTTTGTTGTTGGGGAGTAAATCCAGTGCTTTCTCAGCTGTGGCAGCAAGTTATTCCTCCTCTGCTCTGTGTGTCCGATATTTCTCCCCGATATGAACACACTGATATCAGTGGACTGAGCAGTGTCCACTTTTGTCACAGACGGCAGAAATCTTCATGAAATGTCTGTGATCTTCTTATTCACTTATTACCCCATTAAAGTTTTCCTCTGCTGTTCCAACAACCAGGAATGTGACAGTCCTTTCAGATTTCCTCCATATTGTTCAGAAAAAGTCAGATTCTCATCTGTTCTAATTACATATGTACAAAAAGGCCCCCACCGCAATGGCGGACGGTCTAGTTGCGGCGTTTGTCTTGATTAGTCTATGGAGAGGCCAAGAAGAAAAACCCTGAAAAGACCCATGTTCCTGGTAAGGAATTAGCTAAAATTATGTGTAACTCAGTTATCAAGACTTTTTCTTTTTTTCCTCCAGACCAACATGTTTATTTCTTCTTCAAAGTTCGGTTAGGAATTCTAACATTTCCAATTCACTTTAAATTGTCATGAATGTATATTTCTTATGCAATTAGCTCATATTGTTATGATGCCAAAACAAGATCCAAACTGAAGCTCATATACAGCTCAGTAAAGCGAAGCTCCACATCACTGCTTATTATTAGACATTTAAAGTGGGTTTTTTGGGGATAAAGAAGATTACGCAACAATATAATTAGATGCAAATTTTGGCCCGTTGTGCTCTTTAACATAAGATTCCGGTTGAAATGGTGCCTGGAGAATCCATTGGTCTCTACTTCCAGCTCACGTCCTGATTTATCTGACCACACACACACGCACACTTGCACATGCACACACACAAATGTACAGGAATGAGTGTCTGTCTGGAGGCGGCAGGGACAGAGGAGGTGTGGGGGATGGGGGTGTAGGGGGGGGGGGCTCAGAGGGAGAAGAGGTGGAAAGTTGCAACTTCAGGGCAATGTACACCACATGCTACGGGAAGGAATGCACGTGTCTTTGTAGGAGAGTTAAAAAAGCAAATGAAAAGAAGAGAGGAGGAGGAGGAAAGACGCAGTGGGAGGGATCTCTTCCAAAGCTGCAGCGTGGCTGCGTGTCTGAATGAAAGAACCTCTCTCTGGCCCTTTTTCTGCCGTCTGCCTGTATGTATGGCTTATACCCGCTCCAGCAAGTCAGCCTGTCCAGAGCAAACAGAGGGAGAGTCTTGAGGTGATTTCAGTCTGGGAGTAAATATTTTGCAGAAACCTCGGATAAACGTGGAACTTCTCAATTTGAAATGCTTTTTTCAAGGTTTGTTCATTTTTCTAGTATTATGCATTATAGGTTACGGTTCAAGGTTGTCAGATAGATCTTATTGCTGACACACTGACATGTGATAACCATTTAAGTTACAATTCGTAGATAATTTCTTTTATTCTGGGATGTGTGTTTTCATCCACAGGTGGTTTTGAAGACTTGAACAAGACTCCAGTAAACAGGACTGCACTGTCATCCTGGTCAAAAGGATTGACTGGATCTGAATAAGTTTTACAGTAGTTTGTAAGCACACAGTGGGGTCAGCGTTACGTATGAAAGTGTTTTGTGGGTTGATGACGTAACCTATCCTGAGCAATTTGAAGCTCTCTCAGCAGCTTGCAAGTAGGTGTGATGTTGGACTAGTGTTTGATCCAAACTCACACTTTAAGCGACAAGCCCACATGGACAAGAAAGCAGACATCAGGACACATAACATAGACATTTACAACAGTCTAAACATCTGTGCATTATAGATGCTGAAGACTGGTGAACCGTCATCATACGAGCTGCTTTTATTTACTCCATTAAGAGGATCAAGAGACAAACTATCCTAAACTGAAAGGCATTGTCTTTACACCATGACCATACAGACCAGCAATTTGGTCTCCCATTACCTGCTATGGCACACCCCGCCCACTCATCTACTTCACCTCTTCCTGCTGTTGCTCCTCCAGGCCTGGTGGGGGAGCTGTCACCCTCAATGTTTGGACTACAAGCCTCCATTTGAGCCTCAGCAGCCACTTGTCTTCTGCAAGGAGTATAGCAAGTTTGGATGCTGTGATCTGGATAAGGATGATGAGATATCAGGAAGGTTTTACTCTATTATGGACAACTTTGACCTTTCAGGTTTCGCAACTTGCAGCAAGTACATACGCAGCATCCTCTGCCAGGTAAGAAAAGAATATTTAAATGTTTTTTAAAACATTTTGTGTGACCTTGTAGTCATTTTGGGGCTCTATGGTTCTTTTGCATCTGTTATCATTGTGTTCCCCCTAAAATGTTTTGGTCTTTGTGGTCAGTTGATTAACCATACACAAGAAATGTCAACAGTCAGCACGAACAGTGGGCTTATGTGAGCCTTAAAGCCTGTGTGAAGTAATTCCATTCAGTGATTCAAAGATTCCATACATTTCTTTTGTTTAGTCAAATAAAGCCATATTTACTTTTTGTTTTGGTGAGAACAAAATAGTTAAAAGTGCATGCCACGCTGTGATTGTAAATTTGTCCTAAACTACTTGCCTGGTTTATTAAAACTTGGATAATAAAAAAAAAAAGAAAAGAAACAGACAAATCAAAATATAAAAATCAAAACAGGGTATATGCAGGAATCCTTAAGCAAATTTTAATACCTTTTTGAGACTTGTTAAAGACTTTCCCAAAAAAAGTAATATCTCACTTCAACATGACAAACAGTGATTGAGAGAATAATCACAAGCTTATATTGATCTTCTTTTCCTTTCTTTCATGTTTACAGTAAGAGTAAGTAGCTTTTTATGAGACAGAATTACTGCTTTCAGAAGTAAAAACACAGCATTCATTGTTTAAACAACTGACTGACGGTGTTGTTGGTCATTTTCATGATCCATGGATAATTCAGGCACATTAAACAACAGACCCACCTTTCTGGCATTCTTCCATGGACATTCAGCCTCAGCATCATCCACACACAATGATGCAGCCAAATATGAAGTGATAGATAAATCTCAGCCTTTGAAAAAGGTTAATGATACATTAAATATGAGGAAAGATTTACAATGACATAAACAAAACACTTCTGAAAAAGAATAAAAATCAAAGCACAGTATAATTTTACTAGACGAAGAAAGAATGTTAATGGTTACTCAAATTGGAAAATGATAATAAAACTAAGCACATTTCTTCTTGCATTTATGCCTTTTTGCTTTTCTTTTAACGGCATTGGCTAACAGTTCAAAAACCCTTTTAAATGTAAACACTGCTGTGATAATTTTGTAATTAGTGCAGTCTTTGTTTAGCATCATTGTTTAATTTCAAGGCTATTTCCATTTAAGTATGTTTTGGTTTCTTTTTTGAGTTGTTTAATCATAAATGGATCAAAGCACTGAATTCCAACCCCTCCATCCGTAGAATGAGCCTTGTAGTAAGTCCCACTCACTGATTGCATAATTGGGTGCTGACTTTTCAGCCCAGGCATTAACTATGTGCACGTCATGAGCACAGATAGAATGAAAGGTGCGGCACAAATTTGGTGTGGCCCATATCCTCAAGGAAACAAAAATAAACAGACTGAAAACTGTACCTCAAAGAACACTTCAATATCAATCACAATACAATACAACCCCCCCCCCCCCCCCCAAAAAAAACAAAAAACAAAAAAAAAAACAAACAAACAATCATAGTGCAAGTCTTCCCGTTAGTTTAATACATCATATGTTTAGACAGTAACAAATCATTGAGTCCTAAAATATAGGTTTGTTTCATTGTGGTAATTATAGCTCACCGTGGTTCTTTCCATGCACAGCAGGCTGGGTCTTGAGTATAATGACAGTGCAGAACCGCCTGCATGACTTACTGCTGTTTGTTGAGTTTAACTGTTGGCTGAATTCAGAACAATGTAAATGTGCAAAATTGAAAAATGTTAGTTTTAAATACTAAACACAGATCATAGTTTTAGTTTAAAAGTTTCTGTGGTGAAATAAGCAGGCTTTCTGAAAGGAATTTCTTCAAATAAGAAAAAATTAACTCAGTTTTAGACTTGAGTTTTGTAACTCAGGATTAGATAGATTCAGAATTGAGTTAAGTAGCTGTCCTTTTTTTTTCTTTTCTTTTTTCTATTTTTACAAACCCTTTGTTGAAACATGAAAGAACAAACACCTATCATGTGGTTTCTGGCCCCCCAGGTTGGTGGTTTTAGATAAAAGAGGCTGTGGAGGTGGTCAAGTTACCCCACTGGCACGGTACTTAAGCTGTGTAAATCACCACACTGAGGCTTTCTGTTCCATCTGCACCACAGCAGCTTCCTGGCACCGATATCAATCGCACCATGAGACAGGCAGTCAGATAGAATGAAAAGGGGACAGACAGGCTAAAAATGTTTAAGTGTGTTTTTGAGTGAGTGCTCGTCAGGGACACAGAAGGGAGACTGTCATCATCCCAGAGCTTAGCTAATCAAATAAACAACCATTTCCACTTGCGGCCAAGCAGTAGAGGACGTATCAAGTTCCTGCAATAGAGGAGCTGAGAGAGAAGGTACAGAAGCAGGACGGATAGATTCATGAAGCCTGTGAATATCATATCAAGATAAGGTATGTGAAACTAAAGTAACATGCCAAGAAAATCAGAAAAATGAATGAATTGATTGTGGAAAAGTGTGTGTTGATCACCATTTTTAAAAGGACATAAAGCAAAGCAGTGAACCATAAACTGTTTTGTATAGCATGTCCTTTTTAAAAAATAAAGTAAAAACAACTGACCCTCGAGAGACAACACACTTGTTGAAAAAAAAAAGAAAAGACTTCTGATATCATTTGAAACAGTAAATCTTCTATTTAATAACTTTAAAAGGGAACAGCAGTAGTTCCAGTCAGATATTCCTACATACAAAATGATGGTCCCACACATGAAATGATTCTATTTGTTCAGGGCAGGAGTCATGTGTGCCATTGTCTTAGAGGGTTATTTACTTTTAATGGGAGTTTGTGTGAAGTCCTGATGGGTAGTGAATGTCTTACAGCGGGATGAAAACTATCTCCATGCAGGGAAAACAAAAACATGACCAGAAACAACGTAGAAGCACGCCAGGGGGCACTTTCATTTCCCTTCTGGGATAAATAAAGTATTTTTCATTATTCCAGAAAACAGGTTATGTGGTGAACTATGTTAACCCTGAGATGAGGGGAAACTCCGAGTCACCCAATCCAGAAAAAGTGGTATTTGAAATCCTGCATCATTCACCATGGTAATGGACTCTGTGACCATAACACGCTCACTGGCAGGTTATCTTAAAGAAACCCTGAGTTTCTACCCGTCTCCTCCCACCTGGAGCAGCTGTCAGACAAGGGTTGTCCATACTAATGTGATTTCAAAGATTTAGAGGCTGAATTAATACCATAGACCAAGGGTCACCAACTCCGGTCTTCAAGGGCTACCATCCGACAGGTTTTAATGTTTCTCTGCTGCAACACACCTGATTCAAATCAGTGGCTGGAGCAGAAGTTAATAACAAATATTTGAAAAACATTTCCATCTGAATCAGGTGTGCCGTGGCAGGGAAACATGAAAACCTGCAGGATAGTAGCTAGACCGTTTAAAAGAGGGATGAACCTTCTGCTACGTCACCTGTTGGTTTCTGAAAAGCTAAAAGTGAAGCCAGTTGGGCATTCCCATTGTCGCCATCTTCGCTGCGTTGCGTGTGTCATCACTCCTTGAAAATACAAAAATGGGCAAAGCGCGGACTCGGGGGAAATGAACAGTCAACATAATCTGGGCTAATTGCTAACGGAGCTAACTTGAAACTAACAGAAGCTAACGAAGATTACCCCCCTAATTGGTGGGCTAAAGGTAAGGCATGCTTGGACTTGCTATTAGATGGCTAAAAACCACAGTTATTCTTCTCTGCTACAGGCTGAGGCCTTCCCTAGAGCAGGCAGGCAACAAGGACACAAACCCTTAATTATGTGCAATTTCAAGACTGAATACCATCTGAGGATGAGTTATAAAAAAAACATCCCCCTCACAGTTGACATAAAGGTAAACTTGACCTTTTAAATATAAAATGATTTTTTGAACCAGGCTGTAAACATGTTTATTTCTGCTGTGAAGTCCTCTTTTTAACACTGGAGTCTATGGGGATTTGCTCTGTTTTGGAGCCAGTCCCTAGCAGATGAAGAGTGAACTACAAATATTTTGGACTTCCCAGTGGCTTCCCAGTTGGCCACTGGAGGTTGCCACTTGGAGGCGTACCGTAGCTGTAAGCTTATGTTGGCAGTATCAGCCAACTTTAGACGTTGTTTGGCAGTTGTTTTATTTTGGATCAATCCTGTAACAAGACAGTCCTGTGGAACCCAAATAAATATTCATTTGATATCTTTTTACACCAGACTCCTGTGGAGTTCTTTACCGCTAGCAACTTAGCACGAGTGACACAAACAACGTCCCGCTGACAGCTGACCCTCACAACTAATATTTCAACCCACATGTTGAGTTAAAGGTGTCATAACCTGCTGTTTTACATACACAATCCTTCCTAAATTATCTTCAAATGAATTTTTAATTCTAGTTGGGTGGGACGAAAATTTAATGAGCTCATTTTAATCTCTTTTTATCCCCAACTATTGTTTGTCGCGAGAATACGTACGAGAGTTTGACCTGTCTGTAAGCGCGTTCACGAGGCAAACGTAAAAGCCAAAACAAAGTTTTATCAGGACAGAGCAGGTGAAGGAAAATGATGTCCCAACAGAGAAAAACGTGATAAAAATGTAACGGTGCAGTTGATGGAAAGGATCTGCGGAGTAAAAGGGCTGGACTCTGATTAATATAAGGATCCGACGTCTAACGTGAAGTTAACCAAACAGTGTTAGCTTCTGTAGCTACATTAGCAGCTTTCCTGCTCGTCAACCACCGTTTACTGGTCTGCACATCCTCACTGATAAATATAATCCACTGGTCCCTGGTAGTGCTGTCCCTCCTGTTAGAGCACTGAAAATTGCTGCATTTCTGCCGAGGCAACTCAGCATGGCAATCTCCCCCCTCCTCCTCGTCCTTGTCGCCGGCATCCTTTCTGACAAAGCTGGTCTACTCTGTGACAGGTATTCAGCTGCCCTCAGGTGGTGCTAAAGACGCTAGCTTAGCAGCTTGCTCGCAGCCTATCTAGTTCACATCATAACAGCTGATCATAACGACTCCACGGCAGGTAATCAGCTGCTTTTAGGTGGCGCTAAAGAGGCTAGCTTAGCAGCTAGCAGCCTCTCTCGTTCATGTCATTCGGAGAAAGAAATCCAAACCGCGTACTGTGGAGAGCGCGTGCTTGTGGCCAATTCTGGTGAGAAGAGAGAGCCCGCATTCAAAGAAGAATTCACTTTCACTCTCTGGAGTTTCTGGCACGTTATAGCTGAGTTCTCGTTCCAATACACATGTTTTAACGTGAAAAAGTGGGATTTCCGGGTGATGACTCCTTTAAATATTCAATCAGTGGACCAGTGGATTCCCACTTCCACTTCGCCTCAGGCGGCAATTTTCTTCCATGATGCTTCTCTCTGGCAGAGCCAGAGAATCATCTGGGTCTTTCTTTCTTTCTTTCTTTCTCTTTCTTTCTTTCTCTTTCTTTCTTTCTTTCTTTCTTTCTTTCTTTCTTTCTTTCTTTCTTTCTTTCTTTCTTTCTTTCTTTCTTTCTTTCTTTCTTTCTTTCTCTCTTTCTCTCTCTCTCTCTCTCTCTCTCTCTCTCTCTCTCTTGGTATTGCACCAAGCTTGAATAAAAACTTCTAATCAGGTGAAATAACCAGCTTTTTGTCAGTTGTTGCCATGGTGAATCCAGGTATCAGGGCTCCATCAATGATGGCTTTTTTGGTTCCCAACTTTAGGTAAAGGCACTCAGTGTTGATTGAACCAACTCAAAGCAGCTGATCTGGAACTGAAAAGTCAGAGGTGCTCAGTTCAGAGTTGACCCAGAGTTTCTTTTTAAACTCAGTTTGTTGAACCTCCTTCTTGGACTACCCCTCTGGTCTCTGGTGGGTAGTGAAACTTTTCAAACACACACTTAAATGTGCGCCACATCCTGATAAACGTGGAAAAAACAACACAACAGAAGTGTTGCGTCTTTTTAATCTTTACAGTATCTTTGTATTCTCCTTTACAACTCAGTCCTGTAGGTTGGTTCACTCTCCTGTCCTCATCCTGCCTGCTCACAAATAACCTCCCCTTCTGTCTCCTAAATACAGCAGCACATGTAAAAGTCGTCATTATTCATGTAATAATGCTCAGTATTAAGCTACATAACAACCACAAAGTAGGCTGTATTATTAAGTCCTAAGATTCAACTCACTCTTTTCTTGGGACCTAAATAGTGCCTAATGTCTGTCTTCCTCTTGCTCATGTTGGCTCTGTGAATGAAATCTAAGTATGGTTTAATAAAGTAGAAATTAATTTAAATGACTACAACTACAATGAATCAGCTTTCAGTACACATGGATGTATATCCACATATATGTATTACAACCTAAATAGATTAAACTCCTGCCTAATCATGCACTGTTTAAAAAAGTATAAAGCTGCAATTGCAGCATTGTTTGGTGCAGAAACACATCAAATGTAAACTTTGATCCGCGCAGCCCTTAATAGAGATGCGGGCATGAAAAAGTTCTGCCTTTTTCTGCCAGAAGTGGTGCAGTAATGGTGCACTATTACTGCACTATCATTGGTTGAATGATTTGTCCCGTGAGTACGTGATCACGCACGGTGTCCAAACTTGGTGTGTGGAAACGTCCATGTTCCGGGCATTCATTTATGCTCTGAAATTGTTTCCCCTGGGCACACAGGCATTTCTCTGTGCAATTGAATTAGCAGACAAGTCACTGATAAGTGGCTGGTAAGTGGCTGGTAAGTGGCTGGTAAGTGGCAGAAAGGGAAATTTTTCATGCCTGCATCTGTATTTATAAAAATCGGAACGTGAGTGAATAAAGCAAGGTAAGAATATCCAGGACAGGACAATCTACACTGTTTACTATGAGGCTAAACTACTATTTAGAGTCCTAGCAGGTGGATCCATCTCCTCTCCTGCTGCAGCATCCTTTTTTTTTTTTTTTTCTTTTTTATTTTTTTTTTTCCATCTTCTCCTACTTGGCACAGAAGTCCGCTGGATCTTTGGATTGTGCTGTCCAGGTTGTCCCACCTGCCTTGCTGCATGTTTTTCCCTCATAAACTTGGTCAGAAAAAAAAAACTGCATGATCTATCCACCCTTTATTAAATACTTCCACATAACCTGATCCAGAACGTTTGGAAACTAAAAAAGACAACGGTGCAAAATCCAGTGCGGTCAAACTGATCACCTGTCACTGAAAAGAGAAAATACAATTTCTGAAAGTGATAAACTAAAAAATTGTAATAGTCATAGTAAAAAGTCATAAACTAGTTAGCTCGTTATTTACATTTGTCTACTTGCTTTGGGCGCATTTTTTCCTTTTTTTCTTCTTCCCACTCTGACGACTTGAACCAGTGACAAGCAGATGGACAGTTAAGATGGTCTAGTCCATGTCAGGGGTGTCAAGCATTTCACTAGAAACATCTTACCGGCATGAATCTTTCATTTACTGTAGTATTGTGGATAATGAAGTTAAATGTTTCTACCCCCCAGTCTGTTATTTGCACTTCTTTCAGGGGGGATGGAGCCCCCCAAACTCCCCCGTAATTCGAACTATGGTTGCGTCTCCGCGGAGCTTGTACAGAGGTGCGCTGATTATCTGGCTCATATAACCTCTGTGTCTCCCTGGCGGCATAAATGGGCTACAGAATCAGCCCCCGCTTTAACAGTCTATTGAAAGTTAGAAGATGCATCACAAACATGTCACAGGGTGACATAGATGTTGATCCGCTTTTTGCGGAGTCCCCCACTTACCCCTGCAAAAGCTCGATCAACTGGCTTTTTCTCTCTCAGACCCAGACCTTTTTCCCTGTTGTGTGTGCAAGTGTAGGATGACCTGAAAGACATCGTTGTTGAATGATTCCAGCTCCTGTTTACGTTGTCTTGAGTCACCTTGCATTGTCAGAAAATTTCCCTCTGGAGGCTGTCAGATACAGTTGTGTGAAAGTGTTCCTATTTCTTATTTTTTTGCATGTTAGTCACACTTATATGCTTCAGATCATCAAACAAATTTGAATGTGAGACAAAGATAACACAAAATGCAGTTTTTAAATGAAGATTTATATTAGCAAGGGAGGGAAAAAAATCCAAACCCACATGGCCTTGTGTGAAAAAGTGATTGCCCCCTAAACATAACTGGTTGGGCCACCCTTAGCAGCAACAACTGCAATCAAGCATTTGTGATAACTGGCAGTGAGTCTTCTAAAGCGCTGTGGAGGAATTTTGGCCCACTCATCTTTGCAGAATTATTGTAATTCAGCTACATTGGAGGGTTTTTCAGCATGAACCCCCTTTGAAGGTCATGCCACAGCATCTCAGTCAGATTCAGGTCGGGACTTTGACGAAGACACTACAACGTCTTCATTTTGTTGGTCTTAAGCCATTCAGAGGTGAACTTGCTGGTGTTTTGGACCATTGTGCTGCTGCAGAACCCAAGTGCACTTCAGCTTGAGGTCATGAACAGATGGCCAGACATTCTCCTCCAGGATTTTTTGGTAGACAGCAGAGTTCATGGTTCCATTTACCACAGCAATTCTTCCAGGTCCTAAAGCACCAAAACAGCCCCAGACCATCACACTACAACCACCCTATTTTACTTTGGTATGATGTTCCTTTTCTGAAATACCGTGTTACTTTTACACCAGATGTAATGGGAACTACACCTTCCAAAAAGTTCAACTTTTGTCTCGTCAGTCCAGAGTATTTTCCCAAAAGTCTTGGGAATCATCCAGATGCTTTCTGGCAAAACTGAGACGAGCCTTTATGTTCTTTTTGCTCAGCAGTGGTTTTGGTCTTGGAACTCTGCCATGCAGGCCATTTTTGCCCAGTCTCTTTCTTATGGTGAAGTCATGAACACTGACCTTAATTGAAGCAAGTGAGGTCTTGGATGTTGTTCTGGGGTCTTTTGTGACCTCTTGGATGAGTTGTCGCTGTGCTCTTGGGGTAATTTTGGTCAGGCAGCCACTCCTGGGAAGGTTCACCACTGTTCCATGTTTTCACCATTTGTGGATAATAGCTCTCACTGTGGTTCGCTGAAGTCCCAAAGCTTTAGAAATGGCTTTGTAACCTTTTCCAGACTGATAGATCTCAATTACTTTGTTTCTAATTTGTTCCTGAATTTCTTTGGATCGCAGCATGATATCAAGCTTTTGAGGATCTTTTTGGTCTACTTCACTTTGTTAGGCAGGTCCTGGTGTGCTGGGGGCTTGAAGCTCGCAGCTCCTTCCCTGGTCTGGGCTATCACCCAGGAGGCACGGGGGCAAGGGTAAGAGTGAGGTGGTCGTGTGTGATCAAATGAATGAGTGTGAAAGGGGAAATGTGGGAGGGAGGAATTTGGGCTGGAAGAGGGAGGAGATGAGGGTAAGTGGTTGGTGGAAAGGGGGGATGGGGGAAGGAGGTGTATGCTTGTGGGTGTCGAGTAGGAATGGGTGTGAGGGGTTGAAGAAAGAAGCGCACGAGTGTGTCAGATTGGAGGGAAGGGTGGGGCTGGGCATGTGTGTGTGTGTGTGTGTGGGGGGGGGGGGGGGGGGGTGCATGGGGGTACTGGGGTTATAGGGAGGTGGGGGTGTATGTATGGGGTGGGGGGGGAGTGCATGTGTTTAGGTAAGGTTGGAGGGAGGGGCGGGTTGGTGCATGTGTGTGGGGGTAGTGCATGTGGGTGTTGGAGGGTATCGGTAGGTGGGGGATAAGGGTCTAAGGTATCGGTAGGTGGGGGATAAGGGTCTAAGGATCAGGGGGTAAGACCAGCAGCTGCCAAGTCGGCAGCTGCTGCTGGTCTTGGTCCACTGGGGCCTGGGCCCTGAGACCGCGGGGGGCTCTGGCTGGGGCCGCCTTCTGCCGCCCTCTGGGGGGATGCATCTTTGTCTCTTTGGAGGGGTGGCTGGGGTCCGGGCCTCTGGGTGGCTGCTGGGAGCCTGGATCTCGGACTTTGCGGGCCTCCTCCACCTTGCAGAGACGAGGCTGCATCTGCATGACCACATCACCATAGAGCACCCTTTATTATGAATGTTGACACTGTGACGCTGCTTCCAGTTGCACTGAGTAGGTTTCTTCCCTTTGTAGTTCTGCGTTTGTTTGTATGATCTGAGGATACTTAAGCCACCTGCAGGTCCTCCTGTAGGGGATTGCTTGTTTCGTTTCCCAGCAGAGACCTTGAAATGTTGTTTAGGGGTTTCTGTACAGATGCACAAGTGAACTGTGTAAGTGGATCCATGTTTTCTCTCCTCTTTTTCTCTCTTTCTCTCCCTCTTCCTCACTCTTTTCTCTCTGTTCAACTTTCTATCATTGCTTCTGTTAACTTTCATTTTTCACTTGTCAAGCTCAGCAGTATGGTATGGAATGCTGTTATAAATAAATGTTTAATTAAAGGAATAAAATGAATAAACAGGATATCAAGGGAAGCCTTGTGTTCATAAAGCTCCCCTTGGCAAAGCAAAACTGTTCAACTCAATAAAGCAACCAGATCACCATTCTATTTGCTATGATGCTGGACAGGACAAGTCGAAGAGATTAATTTTTAAAAAAAAGAAAAGAAAAGAAACATATTAGTGTGACAAACATGCAAAAAAATTAAGAAATTAGGAAGGGGGCAAACAATTTTTCACACAACTGTCTTTGCAGTTTTACGCCGTTACCATGTAACAGCGAGGCCAGAATGAAGAAAAAAAAAAAAAAAAAAAAGCTTGCATTTTACTTCCTCAGTGTTGTCCTGTAAACAGGGCTTAAAAATCCACAACAAAAATTTTGTTCAAACCACTTTGGAACCTTTGAGGATTGAGCAATCAGTACTTTGATTCACAAGACACAAAGCTCTCTGACTACTTTCTACTGCAGGTAAGACACTGAAACAAGAAGAAAAAAACAATTCTTTTCATTCAGATGAAGCAGCTGGATCAGACCAAAGTTTATGGGACATTCATAGGAAAGTAAGTCCTTCACAGTTGTCATTTTGTCTTTTTTTTATATTTCACAATTGGTTTATATTTCTTATTTAGTCTAATTAGCATGATTACAAGGTTTACAATATATCCATTTGCAGTTTTGATGTACAATGTATTCCACATCTGTAAAATAACTGTTTCTTTTTTTAAGGATCTGTCACAATTGTTTAAAAGTGAACCCAGATGCTGTCTAGCAAGAAGCAAGTTGACAAAGAACAAAAGATTTTATTTAAAGAGCAAACAGACCAAAAGCACTAAAGCGCGAAAAATCCACAAACCTCAACTTAACGCTAAACTCAAACAAGAGTGGTAAAATGAAACTTTATGGCAGACAAAAAATGCCAGCAAGACGAGATGTTGGTGTAAACAGAGAGAAGTAAAATCAGCTCACAAATGTGAGAGTGAAACGTTTCTCTTTTTCTTTTTTAAAAGTCTTTTTTTAACTCACTCTGCAGAATACCAACAACTCTGCAGATGAGAGGGGGAAAAAAACCCTGAATAAATGGTAAATGGACTGTACTTACTGTATAGCACTTTTCCAGTCATACTACATATCACACTCACCCAGTCACACAAACAATCATACACACACTCATACCCCAATAAGCACATCAGGAGGCAACGTGGGGTTCAGTGTCTTGCCCAAGGACACTCAGAATGTACAGTAGTCTGGGGAAGCCTGGAGTTGATCATCCGACCTTCCGGTTGAAAGATGACTGCTCTTCCACCTGAAGTACAGCCGCGCAAATAAAAGGCATCTCCTCTTCATCAGTCAAAGTACAATAACTCTTAAACTAAATTGTTTTCATTTCCCGCTGGAAAGAAAAACTGTATAGGTAGAAGTATATCATATGGTTCCCATGCCGTATGTCACAGAAGAGCTCCGTTAGCTTCTAAGATTTTATATAATTTTGCTCTCTACATATATACTTTATATATAACATAGGCCTACAGTATATATATATATGATTCAAACAAAAACAAACATAATGGTGTTGTTTGGGTTCAGTTCCCGTGATGATCTGGCATTCAGTGAAAGTCAGCCGCATCATGGTTTGAGTGTCGTGCCTTCCCGTGCCTACAGCTCACCATTTATGGGTGTGGACAGTGTGGTTGTGACTTAATAACTGTGTGGACCTTCCTTGGATCCATTTATACTAAGCTGTATATAACCCAGGCCAAAAGTAAGGCAGTGAGGAGCTGTGGCAGTATTCCTGCACAAATCAATCTTCTGTTCACATTATTTACTGTATGCATGTCCTCATCTCCACCTCTGAGACAAACATATCAGCTTAAAAGGGGGGACAACACACATGGATGCTGACATGGAATTCCTGATTTAAAAAAATCTGTTTTTCCAGACAATTAATTTCTTTTTCAGGAATGTTCTCCATACGCAGCCCACCTGTATGATGCTGAAGATGCCAACACACCTATGAGGACTCTGCCTGGACTTTGCAGGGATTATTGCTCTGACTACTGGCATCACTGCCGATACACCCTCAGTCTCCTCCTGGAGAACTTGGGGAGCCAACAGCAGTTTTCTAACCTTACTGCTTCAATAGAAGAAGATCATAAACGGTTCTGTGACTATCTGGAGCTTCAGGACAAACAGTATTGCTATCCTAATGTCTTGACAAATGCAGGTATGGGCTCATCACCAAGATAAAGTAATGAAAAACATCTTACTGCAGCACAAACTGAAAGTTTTGCCAAAAAATATTTTACAGCAGTGCCAGGAGTAGCTTGTAGCTACAGCTAGTTGTGTTATTTTTTGTTTCCTTTTACAGCCAGTTTTAAACTGGTATGATACTGTATGGCTTGGTGTGCATATGTCTTTTACTGTCAGTTTTTTGTGTTTTTCTGGTGCTTGCTCTTGGCAGGTCGTCATTGTAAACAAGAACTTGTTCTCACTTGATTTATCTGGTTTAAGAACAGTTTTCAAAATGAAGGCTTTCAAATTTCAAGTTTAAAGGAATCAATATCTTAGAATATGTTTTTCTGCCTCTAGAGCTAAATGCTAACTTGGGCCTAGTACGTGAGGATCCAAAAGGCTGCTTGGAATTGTGCCTGCAGGAAGTTGCCAACGGTCTCCGAAACCCTGTGGCCATGATTCATGCAGATGATGGAAGTCATCGCTTCTTTGTCGCGGAGCAGCTGGGTTATGTCTGGGTGTATCTGGCCAATGGCTCCAGGATTGACCGTCCTTTCCTGAACCTCACGCAAGCTGTCCTTACATCGCCATGGGCTGGAGATGAGAGGGGATTCCTCTGCTTAGCCTTTCACCCAAGGTTCATCATTTTTTTTCTATTTTAATGTAATGTCCAGAACTCAATTGTGTCTACAGCATTCAGCATTCAGACTCCTTTAAACTTTTTACCTCCACCAAGAAAGTAATGTTTTCAGTAGCGCTGGTTTGTCCGTCCATCCTTCCATCCATCTGCCTGTCAGCAAATTTACAGAAAAAGTTCTGGACAGATTGACCTGAAATTTTCCCCAGCTGTGTGACGAACCCATTTAATGGTGATCCGGATCCTTTTGGATCCAGGACTGTTTGGAAGGATTCTTTACATCTAGCGATAAATTTTCAAAAAAGCGCCTAGCGACGAATCTAGCGACATTTTCTGGTGTTCTTGGAGACAGATAAAGTTTATATCGCTCCACCTGTTCACCGTGAGCTGCCTGCCATCGGCCCCTCCCTCCCTGTTTCCCGGCACTCACTCACTGTTCACGCTGGCCCTTTGCAGGCAGCAGCCCTTCTCAGCTGCTGTGAGATGACCACGCCTCCTTATCCAGATTATTTCCCATGATGCCTTGTGACACAACTGGGTCTTCTTTGCACCATGACTCAAATGTGTAGGTCACCCCTTCAGTACCCTTGTAAATTTGCATTGTAGCATGTTAGACAATGATTAAATGTGAGGCCATTATGTGGTACTGAACGTGCGCTAAAATGATTGACTTGTGTGGTGACTTACTTCTCTCCCTGAAGAGATGGTGACAGTGATTCTTTATCATTGTGAGCTAGGCCATGTTGCAAAGACTATTGATGAGGCGTGAGTGCTACCTTGTGGCAGCAGTGTGCAGCTGCGGGACTGAGCCCATGATGCAGGATGCAGAAATGCAACATATGAGCAGCAGTGAACACAAGGAGAGAAGACTGTTGGACAGACTTCTAGCCAGTTGAATATGGTGAACTGTGTGCGTCTGTGAAGAACTGTAAGTAACTAGTTGTATTTCTGCCTGAACAGGATGTTTATTTAGCCTTTAATGTTATTTAGCTGATTTGCTTATTCCGAAGTGTTCCTCCACTCACCATGTGCCTTTTTATGCTATTAAGCTAGCTGACCTGTTATGTGTTACTGCTCAGCTAGTAATAGTTACCTGTTACTGTAACTGTTAGCCTTGAACACATATGTATGTTTAGTCCTAACTGTAAGGGATTTATTAGTAATAATTAATACCTTCACTGGGTTTCTTTGCCTAACAAATGTTCCTCATGGTTTTGTATTTCTGTGTTTATAGACTACACCCATCCAAGCATTCAGAAGTAGTGGTGAGTAGTGAGTCGTGCTCACTGCTGATCATAAATTAAATTTTTGCATCCTGACATCATGTGCTCAGCTGCACACTGCTGCCACAAGCGGGCACTCACGCCTCATCAACAGTCATGGCCTATCTCACAATGATAAAGAATCCTTCAAAACAGTCCTGGATCCAGAAGGTGATCCGGATCACCACCAAAGTTAATGGGTTTGTCCTTGGGCTGAGTCACATGGCTGGTGAAAATTTCTGGTCAATCCATCTGGAACTTTTTCTGTAAAGTTGCTGACAGACAGACGGACGGAAGGACGGACAAATGGACGGACAGACGAACAAACCAGTGCTACCGAAAACCTTACCTCCTTGGCGGAGGTAATAACCCATCTTCATACACGGGAGAAGTAAAGCTTTCACAGGCAGGGATGCTTATTGATGTTTTACAGCTGGCTGGGCTGACCCGAGAATATGGAAATGTTTTAGCTGAGAGAAGTAGTGTTCTGGTGATCAACTGTATGTAAACAGCGGCTAACACTAGCGATTAGGTCTTCTGCTAAACACATGCAGTTGTTACAGTAAGTTTCTGATCGGATTCACACTCATAACTTCATATTCAGAAAAAATATACATGAAACCCAGTTAGCAACAACTTAAGCTAGCTCTCCTAACTTACATTTAAACTCACCCAATACAACGTTTCCACTGCACAGATGCAGTTGGCGTCTGGTCAAGTAGGGTCTATCTGCGGCTCGCAATACAGAGGTGTGCCGTAAAGTGGGCGTGTCATAGAGTGACATCACTCTATGACACGCCCACCAGACCTTTGAGAGCACAGTAAAATCTAACCCTTCCCCTAAACCTTCCCCTAAACCTAACAAAACCCACCCACTGTGTGACACGCCCACTATAGGACATGCCCCTGGGTTGTAAGCCGCAGATAGATACACTTGGTCAGGTCAGCTCTCCTGATCACTAGTAGCATCTCTGACGATGTCCATCTTCACTAATCCATAGAAAGAAATATCTGTACCTCCCAGCTGCACAGCTTATGGATGGATCTCTGACGGTTTGAACAGAGTCGCTACAGCACCACAAAGCAGCGCAGGTGCACTTGCTGTTTGCTGCCACCTCGTCCCAAGTCAACTTGAGGTGACGCGACAGGCTGTGTCTGCGTTTATTATAAAAATATCAATGGAACATCGCACCCCAGGCATCTATTATGTTTGCGGATAGTTAGTTATTATCTGAAGCTTTCAGGTAACATTACCACCCCTAAACATACAATATTGGTGAGAAATGAAAGAGGAGGGGGAGGAGGAAAAATGGCGTTTATACGGTCATTGTTTTTTTCTAAATGGTTATGATTTATTATCCGTGTACCCGTTTACACGTGTAGACGTTGACACCCCTATACTGTACCCACTGTATTTTACTATTTTAAGAATGAAATCTCTTGTATTTATGTTGAATTAGACATGGAGCAACTTTTCTCTGCTTAGGTTCACCACAGTCAGAAAAGCTTACGTGTACTACTCCGTGTCAGTAAAGAAGGAAGAGAGAATACGAATCAGCGAATTCACACTCTCAGCATTTGATGATAACCAACTGGACCATTCCTCTGAGAGGTATAGCATACTCAGATTTGTGTATACAGTGTGTTTATGTATGAATGTCTCAGATGTCACTCACACATTCATCTGCCTTGTGTATCTACTGATATAGAACGATCCTGGAGGTGGTAGAACCAGCATCCAATCATAACGGAGGACAGTTACTTTTTGGCCATGATGGGTATCTGTATATTTTCATTGGAGATGGTGGGAGAGCTGGCGACCCATTTGGAAAATTTGGAAATTCACAGAACAAGTCAGTATGATTAAGTTTTACATTTTTATGTTTGATGCATTAAAAAGACAGTCCGACTCAATCCAATTCATTGTACTCCAATTATTATGATCCACCTTAGTCCAATTTTTAAAGTGTTTATTGTAGCTAATCCATAAAAAAAAGTCAGTACTTTTAAAGTATTGACTCAACAGGTGGCAGAACGGACAAACATGACCTGTATGGGTGTTTTTCCATGTTAGAGGAAAACAGTTATTTGCAAGAATCTATGTCAAGAAATTACAATGTCCTCTTGAAGAGGAAAGAGATGGATAATATGATGATCAGAAAGCAAGAATCCCTGGGAACCAAGTTTGACACTTAGATATGACAATTTAATTTAAGTCAACATAAAACTTTATAAATTCTCACCACTACTAAGTTGGATGTAGTCACTGGCTGAACGGCGAGGCATAGAAATTTGCATGACAGTGGTCGGTTAGGTTCAGAGATCTAAACTCTTTGGTTAGGGTTTTGCTAGTGTCTCTTTCTCTCTAGTAAATATATATAGCTATCTATGACAATAAAGACTATAGACTATGGCTAAATGACTATAAAAACTTTTGCTCAGTTATCCAGATTTACTGAATAGTATCATTTTTTCACACTTATCACACCATATTATTTATTTACTTAACCTTGAAATTTTCTTAAGAATAAATAATATTATCCTGAGAACAACATGCAGAAATGTGTTCTTAAATTATGTTTATCAAAAATTTAAAGCTGAATTACAATAGATAGAAAACAAACACAAAATCTTCCTGATATTTCATAGCAACTTGCAGATGTTGATTCATGACCTGTCATTGCCACATACTGAAAAGTCAAAGATAAATGGCATAGTGATAAATTACGCCAAGAGCTGTGCACACTTCACACACGTAAAGCTTTTATTGAAGGATCTGCAGGGCATAATATGTTTTAATTGTGTTTGTAAACATTCATCTCTTAAACAGATGCCCCTCACACTCTTAGCAAAGTTCAACAGATAAACAACAACCTGAAGGATGGTGTTTTTACATGCTTATCTAAACCCATAACACATATCTGTCATGTTTCATTTTCATACGGCCATATCAAAATGGCTGGAATGTTAATTACCACTGAGGGGGAAAAAGTGCAAATCACAGCTCATTTGTGGCAGACACATTTTACAACACTACAATAATGCCACATCCTGTAGTTATTATTAGATGTTAAAGTGTACATTGACAAATGCATTGTGTTTAGAAACTGTAATGACTACTGCAGTAAATCTTGGAGTTACAACATGAGCCACCGGGGGGGAAAAATACCAAATGACTGATAAAAAGACTTGTGTTGCTGGGAATTTTTGACCACAGTTTAAGACTTCTTAGGGGGTCAAAATGTTTCATTAAAGTTAAAATCTCTCTCTAAGAACTTCAGCTGGCCCTGGTTCCTTTGGTAGAAACAGAGCAATTTGCCAGAAGGACTTTTCAAAAGACCACTGGAAAGATTCCTCCAGTCAAAGTTTACCTTATGATATTTACTTAGCCAACAATGCAAAGTAACTCATAACCATTTCATATTTTGACTTAACACTAAACTGAATTTGAACTTTTTCTCAGTAAACATGCCTTATAGGAGATGTTGACACCTTTCCCTCTGTCATATTTAGCCTTTTTCTGAGGTTTGTCTTTTTCACGTGCTGTAATAGCTGTTCTGGGAATGTGGTATGATATACCCTGCCAAGTCTAATATTTACACGACACATTGTGGACCACCACCCACTGGTATGTCAAAGGGAGACAGAGAGAAGCAGATAAATACAGAGTGAAGAGTCCCAGGTGGGAACGGAGAGACTGGAAAGTTGCTACTGTATGGGGCGGACTAAGATGCCGAGTGACTGAGTGGGGATGAGTAGGCTACTTGAGACAGAATTTTTGATAAAACTCAATAAATGAAAAACAATATTGCCATGCAAAGAGGAAATGATGGAACAATGGATCAAAGTGCATTTAAACACAGCATAACCTGACTAAGTTAATATGTTTGTAAATCGTCAAAAACAAATAGTTGAAAAAGGGAAAGTGTCCAAATGCACATAAAACCCAAGAAAATGAAAAACAAAAACAACTACAAGTACTACTGTAAATGTTTGATTGCTGTTTGAGTAGGACCCCAGGAAGAATAGCTGAAGTTTGTTGCTGCCGCTATGGGGATCCTTGTAAATAAATAAATAAATAAATAGAATATCTATGGGCGATAAATTACTTTCAACTGAAAGGACAAGTGTAAATAAGACTGGCTGTCATGAAATTTGATAAATTTAATGAAGAATGTCTAAGGATAGGAAAGCTGGTACAGAACAGCTTGGAAAAGTGGAAGACTGTCAGTCAAGACCACCATAACCTCCTTCAGATTGTGTATTTTTTGTGTTTATTAGATCAACACTTCTTGGCAAGGCGCTGCGTGTTGATGTTGACAACAATGATGATGGTGCCCCATATAGCATTCCCTCTGACAACCCGTTTATGAGGGAGAAGGAGGCTCGGCCTGGTAAACCCCTTACAATATCCTGCATGAGTGGAACAGTTTTATCCAACTTGTTAACTTTAAAGATGAAGTGACTTGATGGTGAAGCTGTAAATGTAATTTACAGTTTACCTTTTATAAAGACTTCACACTGACAGCAGTGAGAGGCTGTTTTCTTTTACAACGATAAGAGAGAAAATCCCAGATGTACCGAAACAAAAACTTTCTATTGTTTCTGTAAAGCCTTCACTCAGTCCTCACAAAAGCTGTAATTGTCCTGTCCTCTTCCTCTTCTTTTTTTCCAGAGATTTATGCTTATGGAGTTCGCAACATGTGGCGGTGTTCCATCGACCGCGGTGACCCTGTTACAGGCGCAGGCAGAGGCAGGATGTTCTGTGGTGACGTGGGCCAGAACAAATTTGAAGAAATAGACCTCATTGTTAAAGGTAGAATGCAACATTTACTTGAATGCAACATTTCACATGAGAGGTATTTCTTTTTAAGCTTGAATACATTTATATTAATTATCTTCAGAAGGTAAGAACTTTTATGGTTGAGATTATTCTCAGTAATTATCTAATTTAATTCAATCTCATTCTCAGTTAATGATCTTCACATAACATAGTTGGTTTGTGATAAAAGCTCAATTATTTTCCTTTATCACAAGTAACATTAGGGCTTTTTCCTGCAGTTAGCAAACATATACAATACCTTGCAAGGAAGGTAAAATAGCATCTTAAAATTTAACAACTGATGTGTGATGAAACTATCAGGTGATGATGGAACAGAAATAGATCTTCCCTTTGCCTATTACAGTTGTGCTTGAAGTTTACATATGCTCCCACGAAACACAGAAAAAAAAATCAGCTGCTAGTGAAATAAGTTGAAACTGGCAAAAGTAAGAATAAATAAAATTTTTATCAAAATCATGCTAATGATTTTTTATTTTGTGGTTTAACAGAAATATTAAAAACCAACAAAAATTAAAACAAGTAAACAAGCATAACGGGGCTCCTGAATGAAAATTTTGCTGAGAAACACTGAGTCAATCAGGTGTTTTCTTTAATGTTCAATAAGACTTGTGCACCTGTTGACAGGTACTTTGGTCCACTGTTCATGAGCAAGGTGCTCTAATGAGCTTTATGCACAGATCTACGACTTCCTGAACTTAATACTGCACCTTTGTTTCCTGTCTTTCATGATTGGATGAACTGATTAATCCAGGTGTGTCTGATCTCAGAAAATGGTCAGACCCACCTGGATTAATCAGTTCATCCAATCTTGAAAGACAGGAAACAAAGGTGCAGTACTAAGTTCAGGAAGTACTGGAGCTGTGCATAAAGCCTATTTGCCCGGGACAGATTTTTTTTTTTTTGTTTGTTTGTTTAATGATTTTTTTGAAGACCAAAATTAAATTGATTTTTTATTTGACTAAATTATATTTTAGTAAATTTTAATTTATTATTACTTTTTTCAGTTTCTTGTTATTTTAATTACTGTTGTGAATTTAGCCTTTTCTTCAATGGGAGGGCATATAAACTTTCAAGCACAAGTGTATAAGAATGCACTCACTGGATATGTTATTAGGTACATCTAGCAAATACCAGCTCTCTTTCTTATCAGAACTGCTTTAATTGTTGTTAGTATAGATTCAACAATATGTTGGAAACATTTCTCAGTGATTTTGGTCCATGTTGACATGATAGCGTCACATAGTTGCTGCAGATTTGTCATCTGCACATCCATGATGAGAATCTCCCATTTCACTATATCCTAAAGGTGCTTTATTGAGTTGAAATCTAATGGCTGCGGAGGCCATTCTAATACACTGAAGTCATCATGATGTTCAAGAAACCAGATTATATGGGCTTTGTGGCATGTGCCATAAGAAGATGTGTGGTTAGGGTCATGACAGGATGGACATGGTCAGCAACATCACAATTCTGACCCAACCATCTCAATCTTACAGCTGAAATCAAAACTCATCAGACCAGGCAACATTTTTCCAGTCTTTTACTGTTCAGTTTTGATGAGCATGTGTGAATTGTCTCAGTTTCCTCTTCTTAGCTGACAGCAGTGGCATCTAGTGTGGTCTTCTGCTGCTGTAGCCCATCTACTTAAGGATCTGATATGTTCTGCATTCAGAGATGGTACTCTGCACAACTTGTTCGTAATGACTGGAAATTTGAGTTACTGTTACCTTTCTATCATCTTAAACTTGTTTGTCCGTTCTGCTCAGATCTCTTGTTATTCAAAAGGCATTTACTTCCAGACAACTCATTCTGTTCATTCTGTGATCGCAATCGTTTAAAGGTGGCAACTATGGATGGAGAGCCAAAGAAGGTTTCAGCTGCTACGATCGGAAACTGTGTCAAAACTCATCTCTAGGTGAGTCAGCCTCCTTGATTCTCTTCTCTCTGTGGGACACCAGAGGTGGGAATTGTGGAGTCAACAAGTCTTTCCTATTTCATGTATTTGTTCTGCCCAGTTACTGAACCAGGTGAGTCCAGTCAGTACAATGAATTGGGCTGACTGGGACACCAAGTAATTTTTACAATTTAAACTACTGTAAACTGTTGAAGTATTACAAGATGTATCAAATAAAACATTGATTGTTTTATATAAGGACTGTAATGGTATGTGTATTTGTGTCGAACCGTTAGGTACACTACTCTCGTTTTGGCACCATCCTGTACTGAACTGTTGGGTGCAGGATTTGTTTATTTAGCTATTTATTGTTTCATTAAGTTTTTGCGTGCCACCGGACATAATTGAGTGATGGACCGATGAAACTTTGCCTCCACTTGATGCAGCGCGCTTCCCATCCTGTTTCTAATGACTCATAACAACATAGCATGTGAGCTAGTTGAGCTAGAAGAAGCACCGTTGTAAGTACCAGATGTGCGCGGTACCCACACCGTCAAACTTCAAGTCCCCCGTCTGGGAGCACCTCGGTTTTGACAAAGAGGGAGGAGGGAAAAAAGCCGACAAAACAAATGCAGCATGCCGACTCAGTCGGGTATGTACTCAGAAACACTTCCAACATGTTAACGCATCTAAAGCGACACCACACAAGTTTGAATGTTACTGGTACGACTAGAAAACAGACTAATTTGGTGCAAACAAGTGTAAAAACAGTAGTATGTTACTTATTTATGCATTTTTTCATTCAGGCAATCTGACCAGAAGAGTAACCTGCTGTGATGTTTACTTTTGTGATAAGGATAGTGAAATGAAAGTGGAGCTGTTTCTGTTAAATGCTGCTTTTAAAACTCAAATGGTGTCACTTTAGATGTGAAAGCATGTTTTCTTAATTTTTCATTGAAAAGTGTAAAAAACAAACAGGAGGATTTTATTTTAAAATATTTTCTTTATGTATGGTTATTTTTCTCATTCAAACAATATGGCAGAAAAACAGACAAAACAAACAGCTTTGATGTTAGTGAACTTGTTAATAAAATATATATATATTTTTCCATTACTGCACTGGAAAAACAAAACGAACCGTGACTTGTGGACAGAGATACACACCGAACCGTGATTTTTGTGTACTGTTACAGCCCTATTATATATAATTTTCTGTGTATTGTCTTACCATTCAAACTAGGGATGCACAATATTGGAATTTTGGGCGATATCTGATATGCCGATATTTTAAAACTCATGTGGCCAATAGCCGCTAACGATACCAATGTTAAAGCTGAAATATAAACGACGTAATATTCACTCCTTGTGCAAAATTAGAAAAATACCTCAATTTGTGTTATGTAGAACAAGTCAAACTTAATGACAGTTGTTCAAACAAAACTAATAGGATACAGTATGTGCGTTATAACCTAGACCCACCTGGATTTTCTTCTCCCTGAGAAAAAACAAAAACAATACCCAAAAACAGGGGATATTTGGTTATTTACAAAAATGACCGTGTAGAAGCTCTGCTCACACAGAACATCCTAAAAGAAACTGTCTTTAGAAGTTCAAAGTCTGTGAAAAAAGAAGTTTTTGAATAAGTTTTCTTTTTTTTTTTTTACACTTTAGAAACAGTGGCCTGATCGGTTATATATCGGTGGGGTGGCCGATGTCAGATACTCAGTTTAAAGGCCGATATAAGCCGATAGGGGGCCGATTATATTGTGCATCCTAATTCAAACTGATGTAACTGCATTAACTGTGGGTTGTTGTGTGTGTTGCAGATGACATCTTGCCTATCTTTGCTTACCCTCACAAGTTGGGCAAGTCAGTGACCGGAGGATATATCTACAGAGGCTGTCAGATGCCTAACCTCAATGGGCTCTACATCTTTGGGGATTTCATGAGTGGGTGTGTGTCAAAATCTTTCATTAAGAGAAATCAGGAACTTTCGTTAGAACCATTCTTTCATATTAGTGTAAATATCCAAGATTTATGTGGTAGAACATGAGACCATGTACAAGCAGAAAGACCACTGAGGATGTGGTCTGCCACACCAGATAAGACACTAGGTAAAGGCTGTGCATAGAGGTCTCCAAAGACAGTCCAGCACACGGTAGCCGAGTGTAGGATGCAGACAGGTAACAGCATCAGTGGGGATGCATGGAACAGTTTACTGGAATACCTGTATCAGGTTTGGGCTGGAAGCCCAGGATCATGATGGGAGATATCGCCAAAGGTGGTGAAGAATGATGAATCCTGTGGGACTTCCACATCCAGACTAATAAACTGGTGATGACTAACCAACCAAACATTGTGGCGGTTGAAAAACTACAAAAGAGAAAAGTAAGCTAGTAATAGTGATAGCACCAACCCTGAATGATGGCAACATCAAGAAGAAGGAACATGAGAAGCTGGAAAAATGCCAAAAGCTAAGGGAGGATGTTTAAAAGATGTGGGGAATGAAGGCAACAGTGGTCCTATTGGTAATCAGTGGTACGTAGGACCATGACCTCCAAACTGGGAGAGTGGCTCTGACACATCTCATGTGTACCATCAGAGATGTCTGTCAAGAAGACATGAGTTCTCAAACTTTTGGGGGCCAGAAACCTCTTACAGAGAGAAAATAATCCTGACTGCTATTTAAACCTCCAGTTGGTCAAAGGAACTTGACAGTTTTCTACTCAGTTTAACTTAAAATTCATTAATACAAATTGGATTTGAATATTTTAAACTTAAGTCAAAATTAGATTTAGCTTCATTATGAACAGTAGCAGGACAGGCAAAGTAAAAAAAAAAAACTGTTTTAAAAAGATAAAAAGACAGAAAAAACATTGTCAGCTTTACTTAAATGATTCAACTTTGGCATAATTGCCCCTTTTGCAAATTATTGACAAAACTTTCAGACTTATCCCATACAAATTTACATCACACCAATACTGTAACTTACCAAATTAGAGAAAATGATTTACTATCCCGCAATTTTTGGAGCATACCCTCTCCAACACAACTGAATCAAATGGCTAACTAGAAAAGCACTCAGAGAGCGCAGACCTCCACCAAACAGCTCGACTCCCTTATTTTTGTGTTCTGGATCATAGTATCCGGAATTTTCTCTGGATCTGGATCAGCTTTCGAAACATTATAGAACTCATTGAGTTCCTTTCTTGTAATTATTTTTTACTAAACACTCGGGCCAATTGCATGGCGTTAAATGGAAAAATTCCCAAAATTTGGCCAATTAGGGTGATGTTCATGTAAGACTGTTTAGACGTTGGTAAGAAAGTTTGATGTTCACCATGGGGTGTCGGTCAGAACAGGACTCGTTTGTACAGTTAACTGTCTTTACTGGTCACTCTTAATCACAACGGCACAGTTATGAAACAAACGACAGGCTTACAGGTGAGGAATTCCAGGGCTAAGGTGAATGGCTGGATGGAAGTGAGTGTGGTCTATAAACAGAGATATACAAAGCTATGAGAAACATTCGTTCTGCAAAGAAACACATTGAAGCTATTAATTATTACTAATAAATCCCTTACAGCTAGGATTAAACATACATATGTGTTCAAGGCTAACAGTCACAGTAACTGACATGTAACAGGTCAGCTAGCTTTATACCATAAAAAGCACATGGTGAATGGAACACGTTATTTAATGTTTTTGCCAACAGAAAGTCCATTGTGCTTGTTATATTTGTTTATATAGTAATGTTTATACCGCCAAGGAGGTAATGTTTTCGGTAGCTTTGGTTTGTCCGTCCGTCTGTCTGTCAGCAACTTTATGGAAAAAAGTACAGGACAGATTGAACTGAAATTTTCAATAGCGTGGGCCTCACCCCAAGGACGAACCCTTTAAATTTTGGTGGTGATACGGATCACCATCTGGACCCAGGAATGTTTTGAAGGATTCTTTATCATTGTGAGATAGGCCATGTTGGAAAGGCTGTTGATGAGACGTGAGTGTCCCCCTTGTGGTAGAAGTGTGCAGCTGCATGACTGAGCACATGATGTCAGAATGCAGAAATTAAACTTATGAGCCGCAGGGAGCGCAAGGAGAGAGGACTGTTGGACAGTTGAATATGGTGAATTGTGTGCGTCTGTGAAGAACTGTAAGTTACTAGTTGTATTTCTGCCTGAACAGGATGTTTATTTAGCCTTTAATGTTATTTAGCTGATTTGCTTAATCAGAAGTGTTCCTCCATTCACCTTGTGCCTTTTTATGCTATTAAGCTAGCTGACCTGTTACATGTGGGTCTGAGTAGCCATATCAAACCTTCACAGTGAGGAGCGAATGAGCCTATAAGGGCCATCTCGGCCCACACTCCCTTCTGGAAGGTGGCAATAATGCACCTTACGTTTCTTGCTAACCACCATAAAACGTCATCAGAGGAAGAAGAAGAAGACTTGTTTCATGCCAGTTACTGTTACTGTTAGCCTTGAATACATATGCATCTTTCGTCCTATTTGTAAGGGATTTATTAGTAATAATTCATACCTTGAATGTGTTTATTTGCTGAACGAATGTTCCTCATGGCTTTGTATTTCTGTGTTTATAGACCACACTCACTTCCATCCAGGCATTCACCTCTACTAGCCCTGGAATTCCTCACCTGTAAGCCTGTCGTTTGTTGCATTACTGTGCTGTTGTGATTAAGAGTGACCAGGAAAGACATTCAACCATACAACCGAGTCCTGTATGTTCTGACCAACATCCCATGTCAATATAAAACCTCCTTACCAACGCCTAAAAAGTCTTACATGAACATCACCCTCATAGGCCACATTTTTGGAATTGTTCCATATAACAATGGCCGAGTGTTTGGTAAAAAAAAAAAAAAAAAAAGAATTACAAGAAAAGATCTCAGTGAGTTCTATAATGTTTCAAAACCTGATCCAGATCCAGGGAAAATTCAGGAGACTATGATCCAGAACACACAAAAATAAGTCAATCTGCTTGATGGAGGTCTGCACTCTACAAGTGCTTTTCTAGTTTCTAAACTAGAATAAGTAATGTTGAGCATGAGATTATTTTGTCTTCATATAGTGTTTTTACTGATAAAGTGTGTGCAGCTTTTGTTAAGATGACCTTCACTTAGGAAGTAGGGCACCCTGCTGCAGATATGAAGTCTGCACCTGAACAGATGGTGTTTGTGAGAGCTGTATCAACATAATATCCCTGTGTGAATCATGTGTAACAGGGAAGTTCTTGCGTGAGGATCACAGGTGTTATGACAAAGTACTTTGCAATGCTCAACTCCTGGTTGATGATCTCAATGACACTCATTCATTAATTCTCATAATCTCTTCCCCAACTTCTAATATACCCTCTGCAACTAGTCCAGTCTTAATATTTATAATATTTACAAAAAATGTTTGTTTCTCTAAGTATTTGTCTATATTTGTCTGTGGATCTCTTTCTACTCAGGCGTCTGATGTCTCTAAAGGAGAATACAGAATCGAGTGGCTGGCAGTACAATGAGATCTGTATGGGAAGAGACCAGACCTGCAGGTTCCCCAAACTCATCAACAGTTACTATAGATACATCATCTCTTTTGCTGAGGATGAAGCAGGTAATCACTGCTTCATGTGTCCATGTGTTTACCTTCATGTCTTGCTTAACTCTTTGGAAAGAGGTATAGAAAATTACAAAGAAAGTCTTATAATCTATACTGACTAAAAGCGCCTTTGCTTTTTAGGAATTAGAGCAGCAGCAGTAAATCTGATTTTCATTATGTAGCTGATTTATGAGATAGAGTGGTGCACACATGTTGCTATAGTGTGTGTGTGTGTGTGTGTGTGTGTCCCCATTTTCACCATTTCTTGGTCTTGATGGCGTGTTGTTTTCTCCTCCATCTCTTGCCTCTGTCTCTTTCCTCATTCCTCTGTAAACCTGTCTAGGTGAATTATATTTCTTAGCCACGGGAACCCCAAGTGCCACAGTCAGAGCGGGAGTCATCTATAAGATAGTGGACCCTTCCAGGTAGAAAATTACGCCATTTCATTCTTTTAGTTGCAAATCATGCAAATCTTTGATCAGATCTGTATGGTTTTGTTGTGGGAACCTTTAGATGTTCCTGATCAAATGTGAGAAAGTTTCTGAAATACACATGTACAATCCTTGGGTAAAGACAATGAGGTACAAGGTCTCAATTTTTAAGAATGTTTGTAGTGTAAGTAAAAGAGTAAAACAGACCTTTTATAAACTCAGATGCAACATGAGAACTGAAGCCCTCCACAAAAAAAAAAGGAATTTCATAGAAACTTGTTTTTTAAATTAATCTTCTAATATGAATGATTTTGTTTTTAATCACAGTTTGAAGCAGAAGTGTTTTTTCTTATCAATATTTTCTTGTTTCCTTTTCATAAAGGTTAAAACCACTATTTTTAATGTAACCTAGATACAACATCAAGCAACTAAAAAACAATGAAGTCATACTGTGCTGATGAGAGAGAGAAATGGTTAAAATTTAAGTAGCTCTGCTCCGTGTTTTAGCAGTTGGTCCGGCTGTGAACTTCTAAGCAAACTTTCAGAATTCCCTCTGAATAAGTCATGCCAACACTTTGATAAAAACACAGAATGTGGAAAGGGAGTCATCATTGCTCTGGATTTCCTAAGCCAGTGAGCAGCTGCAGATTTTTGAAGGGTACAAAGTTAGGTTTCACTTTTGGTGTTTTACCTTTCGCTTTGTGCTGAGATTCTGCTGGTGTTGTGTGACACCCAGTGGCTTTAACAGGTTGTATATTGCACTTTTATGGAACACACTCTCACAGACTATTTTTTGCATCGGCTCCAACATTTTTCAATTTGCAATAAAAAACATAGATGTTGTTCTCTTGGGAAAAGAAGTGCTTCAGTCAGTGGACTTGTGCAACTATGGTAGTTGTAGGGGTACGATAGAAATAAACCCGAACTGAACAGTGGGGATATCAGCTTTTGTGGTTGATGTAAACCATAAATCTTACACAATGACTTATTTCTGTTTCGAACGCAAAGGTCATGTGGCTACTGACTGTTATAACGAGGCTCTCTCAGAGACTTTTTGAAAAAGCCACCTGATACATGATTTTGTTAAAGCATGGGGGTTATGCTGTTAAAGTTTGATAAATGAAAAAGCATAATTTATAGAAATTAAAAAACTCACAAAAACATACATATTCATTCCAAAGTAATCCATGTCAGTCATGTCTTATACCCACTAGAAGTGCATCCTGCCTAGAAGACTATCCTGCCGCCACTAATCACATGTTTCTTATTTTACAGTGTACAAGACAGTTTTTTTAAATCTCATTGGAGGAAGAGCAAGTAAACATGATCCAATGAAACTGCCTAGATTATGAAAACATACTGATCTGTTCAAAACACTGTCCCTGTGCACTATTGTCATAGACTTGGCTTGGAAATGTTGTCTTTTTATTACAAGACTGGATGTATAATTTTTTTCTCTACCCACGCAGACGAGCGCCACCAGGAAAGTGCAGCATTAAACCCTTACCTGTTAAAGTAAAGGGAAAGTTGATTCATTTTCATCCCAAAGAGGGTAAGAAATTCTGTTCTTGTTGCTCATAAGAACAAAACCAGGATCTAAGTCAAATTCTGATATGAGCTTTATAAGACTGAGTTTTGTTTATTATGCTCTATATAGCATTTTTATTATGGTGTCAGTGTCTTACAGTTGATTACACAATATGAATAGACATTGATTGGCAGAAATGTTAATTTCAGGTTCTATCTTGAGTAAAGTAACCATCATGACAGAACTTTGGGAAAAATTACTTTGATATTAAATATATATATTAAATTGTGAAATACCAATTCAATTTAGTGGGTGTATCCAGAGCTTTGACCTGTAATGATTTAGAAGTTCACAAACTATTTTTTTATTTTTATTCACAAACAATTTCAGGTAGTTATTAATCTATCAATTTATTCATTTTGTTTGAAATTTGTCAGCTGCATGATTAAATTTAACTGCACAGGATATTTGCGTTTCCATGCTCATTGTAATCTCACACCTTGCAGCTTTTATGCATTTTCTGAAAGGAGGTTTTCTGTAGTCACAACTTGCATCTGATTACACATAATTAAATTTCCATTATCGACTGTACAGTATATGATTTTTTTATGCCTTGTTTACGAAAATCTACAAGGGCCTTTGGCACTAATACGTAAGAATATCTTTCTTTTCTTGTTTGCAGAGTTTGTAATTAACAAGAAACCAACCACCACACCTGTTCCTACTACAACCACTGCAAAAACCACAACAAAAAAACCAACCATCAGAAAACCAATCATAATAAGAAAACCACCAATGCCAACAAGAAAACCAACAAGAAAAATGACACAACCATCACCAACAACTTCATCAAGAAAGACAACGAAAAAGACGACAATATCCCCGACAAGTCCAGCTATCAAAGCCACACTAAAACCAGCCTCAGCCACTACAGTTAAACCAACATCTGTCCAGATGGGCATGGCAAATCCCACATCTCCATCCACTGGTAGGACTACTGGTGCACCTGCTCATCATACTAGTTCTACCGATTACCTGAATTCTGACTCAGTTGTTAACCCAACCACTAAGCCGTCTGTTAGGACTAACATTAAACCCACTGATAAACCAGAACACACCTTGGTGCGGGGAGAGGCCAACAGCATCAGAGGTGGTTTAGTTGTCTGCATTCTGTGCTCACTTTACATTTTAATTCTCTAAAAACTAGATCTACAGTTGACCATTTCAGGTGCAATTTACTTTCAAAAGCTGGTTTGCTTAGCTTAACATTTTAAACAACATTACACCCAGCCTTAAATAAGGCAGCTGTGATGACTGCTCTCTTTCACAAAATTCAGGCTACAGTCGCTACAATCTGCAAGCTTTGACTGGCAATCATTAATTATCTTACATCAAAATACATTTATATGAACTGTGAATTAATTTCATATATATTTTGGTACCTGATTCTAAGATGGGAAATGGGCCATTTGGACATTTTCCACCTCTAGGTGATAAGGGCATTTTGTAGGGATGCACAATATTGTATTATTAGTCGATATCCGACATACCGATATTTTACAACTCATTTGGCCGATAACCAATACTGATATTAAAGCTGAAAAATATGTAAATATTTATTCCTTGTGCAAAATCAGAACAATACTTCTGCTGCATCTGCTTCCGATTCAGAAGTTGCTGGAGACGTCTTAAAGTTGCACGGTGGGCATGGCCTTATGTTGTTCCCATGCCCCACAGATCAAAGAAAAGGAAAAAAAACAAAAAACAGCGTTCCGCAGTTTTGTAAGCAAACAGCGTCATTACCTATTGGTTATTTATATCCAGCAGGGGAAAAAAATTTCTAGTGGAGCTATTGACATTAAATTTTCACCAGATGTTGGCAACAACCCAAGTAATGCATACATACAAAGAAATCCTAATATTTATGTCCATGAATTAAGTTAAGTGTTATATGTAAGGATTAAACAACGAGGAGTGTGGATTATTATTATTTTTTTTTTTTTTGTTATACTGGTATGATCCCTGAGGGGAAATTAGGGCTCTGCATTTTACCCATCCCTGTACTGTGAGTATCAGAGAGCAGTGGGCTGCTACTTAAAGCGCCCGGGGAGCGCTTAAGGACCTTGCTCAGGGGTCCACAGTGGTTCACCCAGGAGTCGTGTCGGGGGATCGAACCCAGGTCCTCTGCGCCCAAACCCACGACGCTACCACTGGGCTATCCACTCCCACTTACACCGTTTTAATGCACGACGCGGAGTCTAGAACACCACGACCGCAAAGTGCATTAAAACTGTATAATGCACGGATCTGAATTGTTTCATCTGCTTATACCATGATCCCACGGAGTAAACATTAAATAACAAATGTTCGTTCACTATATTAAACTCGCTAAATATGTTTAAGAATAGAAACTATTTTATGCTGATAGGTGGTTTGAGTGTTGCTATGGTGATAACATTCGGTGATGGAATGACATGACAGTGATTTAACTAGGTGTGCGTATATACATAAATAATGCACACCAGTTGACATTAGAATTCTTACTGACCATGGTAAAAAGTGAAATAATACAGGGAATAAGTATTGAACAAACTTCTGAAAGTTCCAGTGAGCGCCATTGGGGCCATCATCTGGAAGTGGAAAGAACATGGCATCATCATGAAGTGGCCACGGCCAGGTGCTCCTCACAAGATTTCAGACAGAGGAGTCAGAACAATAATCAGAAAGGTTCTCCAACAGCCCAGGACCACTCATGGAGAGCTTCAGAAAGACCTGGAATCAGCAAGTACAGTTGTTTCAGAGAAAACAAGAAGTAATGCATTCAACCACCATGGCCTTCATGCGTGCACACCACGCAAGACTCCATTTCTGAAGAAAAAGCATGTTAATGCTTATTTGAAGTTTGCAACACAACATCTGGACAAACTTATGACATTCTGGAAAACATAGCCTGGTCAGATGAGACCAAAACTGCACTCTTCGGATGCCATAAGACACAACATGTCTGGAGGAGAAATGGCACCGCACTTGAGCCCCAAAAAAACATTGCAACAGTGAAGTTTGGAGGTGGGAACATCATGGTGGGGGCTGTTTTCCAGCATGTGGTACTGGCAGACTTCATTTCATTGAAGGAAGAATGATTAAAGAAAAGTAGAGAAACATTCTGGACCAGAATCTGCTGCCAGCTGCTGAAGATGAGAAGAGGCTGGATCTTTCAGCAAGACAACCATCCCAAGCACACAGCCAAGGAAACACTCAATTGGTTTAAACAAAAGAAAATAAATCTGCTAGAATGGCCTAGTCAATCACCCCACTTGAATCCAATTGAAAATCTTTGGAAAGAACTGAAGATCTGAGTTCACAGAAGAGACCCCCAGAACCTTGAAGATTTGACGGCAGTTTGATTCAGATTTATATTCAGACTTTATTGTCATTGTACCAGCGTCCCATGCAAAGAAATTTTGTTTTTAGTACAACCCGCACCGGGCAGACTGGGGTGCAACCACATGAGCAGCGCACCTGTTAAGTTTGTGTGGAATAATGGGCCAAAATCACACCTGATCAATGTATTCCACTGGTTTCTCCATACAGGAGGCGTCTGGAGGCTGGAATCACCAACAAAGGCTTTTGCACTAAGTACTGAATACATTTCAGTAAGCGTATTCAATACGTATTCCCTGTGTCATTTCACTAAATTACACATAATTTATGGACATAAATGTTAGGATTTTTTTTGTATGTGTGCATTACTTGGGTTGTTGCTGATATCTGGTAAAAATTTCATGTCAATAGCTCTACTGGAAATATATTTTCTGAGAAAAATGTTGACGTGTTCAACACTTTTTTCCCCACTGTAACTTGATATTGGACCAATATCGGCATTTTGTTTTAAAATAAAAATTGGATGATAATGGTATTGGGATGATAATATTGTGCACCTCTAACGTTTTATGCTGAATTTTGGCTAATTTGCTATTTTATTCAAAGTTCAATATCAATTTATTCAGCTTCTGATATGAAAGTTTCAGATAAAATAAAAAAAACAAGATGATTTGTAAATACTGTCAGTTGATACAGAAACAAGCTTTTGCTATTTAGATGTTTAAACAGTAAAAGAAGCAAAACTGAGAAATAGAAACAAAACATGCTTAAATGAATTATTTGATACAACTTTCAAATCATTTTCTTGATTTTTGCGCTTACTTTGCACTTAAGCAAAAGAAAAAACATGGTGGGAATTTGCAGGTTCAAATATTTGCAGCATTAAATAATTTTGAGTGAATGAAATTTCATTATTTCTAATCAAAAAGTTACAGCAGCCTATTTTTCTTAACTTTTTTGCTTATTTTTAATTTATAAATACATTTCCTTACAAATAAACTTGGGCAAGGCTGTTTGCACAAGCTTTTGTACAACTCAGGTACGATGGAAATCATTCCCTTCTTCAAACTTGCAAGGAAGCCATTCTATGACTAGTGCAGAAGTCTCATAGAGGTCAAAATGGTGCTTATTTATGTTTTAGATATTTGCACTACTTTAATTACAATCAGGTACTTTGGCATTATTTATTTTGAATAAATGTTTGCATCAGCTTCAGTTTGGACATTCATCCTTTTGTGTCTGTGTCTATGTCCTTTTGTTAAAAAAATCTGCATGATAATGTTGCTTAAAACTCTGTCAAGCACACTTAAAATATCATCTTGTAAACTGTGCAAGAGCTTTTAAAAGTAGCTCATTTATTTTCTTGCCAAAGCTGTGAAGATCAATATCAGTGTTGTGTTTGTCTGCTTAGTACAGGATGTTGAGGCTGGTCTTGCTTCCTGCTTATCAAATAGTGCTGCTTTGATACCAAACTGCAACACACTGAGTGTGTCTATGCTTCTTGTCAATGTGCAGGAATAACAAAAAAAATAACAACAAAAAAAGCATTTTCTAACATCTTTGCATGCATTGTTTACCTGTTGTTCTATGAAACTTCTTTAATCTTAAGTGTGAGAAAATGTAATTTTCTCACACTTTTTTCATTTAAAAAATATTATACTGACCTGACTGTGAAACAAATCATAACATGCTGAACACATTATCATATCTAAACTAAATGATTGTAATCAGCCAACATTTGTATTGTGACAAGAGGCTGTCCACAGCGCATTCCAGCGGTTATATCTCTCTTTTAAAGGCGTCATAGAAGATGTTTCTTTCAACGATTTTTGCAATATTCGGTAAAACTGGGTTCACTACCCCATACGCTATGATTAATTAAAAGCTTTAAATATACAAATATTATTATACATCAGCTGTGAAAGTAATGGGGTTGGAAAAACATCCACCAATCATCTCTGCATTCCTTAACTTTTTCATATGTCTCCTGGCGCGTCAATCATTTTTACTACTGTACAGTAGTAAGAGTGATAGATGGTCAGTTCAACAGGTAATAGGAGAGACTGATCAATGAGAGTGATTGATTGGCGAGAGTAGGGATGTAACGATATGAAAATTTCATCATGGTTATTGTGACCAAAAGGATCATGGTTATCATTTTTATCGCGGTATTATAGAAATACCTACCAGCATCTTGAAAAATATCCAAAATGGGTCTAAATGTCTACTTTGATCTTTTTAAAGGGGAAAAATCTCAAGAAAACTGTCCATGTGGGTGCCTTCATTGCCTTCCGCCATGTTTTCATAAATTAAACATCGCAAACTGCTGCTTTTCCAGCCAGTGAGCAGCATCACTGGGAGTTTTTCAAAGTGCAGTAATTAATCATGGTTTTAACGATCATTAAAACTTAAAACGGTATTACTAATTGTTGGGAATTTTATCACAGTTAACCATTTTACCAGTGATCGTTACATCCCTAGGCGAGAGCAATGCTGCGTCCTGGAAGCTGCACACACTTGTCTGACATGTGCAGAAGGTAGCTAACATCACTCTGCTAGCAGTTAGCGATGTTCAGACAACAACGTTCCGTTTACTTGCATTTGTGACATGATGAGAGAGGCTCGTGCACATTATTCTGTGGCCGGAGGATGAAGCTGTGAATCCATCAGGTTGGTCTTGCGCATACACATTATTCAAAAACTCGCTAACAGTCTCTGCTTTCTGAAATGCCAAAACATCTTCTATAGCGCCTTTAATAGTTTAAGGAATGCCTTTTCCAGTACTGCATGCACATATGGTGGCCGACCCACTAAACATGCTCATCTGTTTTATTCCATACACATATTCCATAAAACCAGAGGTGTCATGTAACAAAGTACAAATACTTTGCTACTCTACATAAGTAGAAATTTTGAGTATCTATATTTTCTTGGAATACTTTTTTTCAGATGACTTTTTAGTTCTACTTCTTACAATTTAAAAATAATATTTTTACTCCTATTTCACTTCGGCTTGTCATTGTTCCAAAAGCACAGACACACCCACACAAACACGAAAAAACCTATCCAGATATATTACGCCATTTTGACAGAGTGGTTGATTGTGGTTGGATGAGAATTATAAATATACTGTATACAACTCTGACACCCTATTGGTTTGTACACAATCCATCGCACCTCGATTGACACAAATAACATCACAGTGAGGACACATGTATGTAGCTTAGTAAAAATGTGTCTGTTGCAAAGACTAAAGAGAACTCAAGTGAACTGTTCCAACTCAGCACTGCTTGGGGAGGAGCCATGGGGAGGAAGTAAATGGCTAAAGTTAGCCTCTTTTCCACTAGGCAGAAATTTTTTTATAAACTCAAAAATACATGTATTTCTTATGTTGACCGCTAGAGGGCTAACTCCATACATTAACGGACATACTGTGACACTCTCACATGGTCTCACACAGAATTAGAACTGGTTTGCAGCCTTGCATCTTCATTTACCATCCTTCCCACTACTCCAAACTCTGTCGCCAGTTAATGTGCCAGATATTGTTACAGACAGTAAATCAAGACACAAATATCAAACAACGACAACGACATGCACACACATATGTAAGATTTTCTCCTTGATGGAAACAGCTTTTGTTTGCTCTGGGAATGAGAAATGGTTTGGTACACAAGCTAGCAGCCATTTAGCTACGTTAACAATAATAAACACCCTGACACTAGAACTAGCACTGTAAAGCTTGCAGAATAGTAAGTATTATCTGTAGCCAGCAGACAAGTGGATCCAGTTTCCCTTGGAAAGCCATATTACCTTTTTCTTGCCAACAAGCAGCTGCTGAAAGCATGCTATTCTCATTTTATTCACAGGAAAAATTCCTAGAATACTATAGCAGCATGAAGATGAAACAGTTTTAGCACAAAATTCACTTATATTCAAATAAAGAGGGTGATTCTGTCTCTCCCTCAGGTTATCGTGCCACCGTCATGACTGCAACATTCTCTAGGACTGCTCAAAGTCCAATCACCACCACCCCCTCATCAAGGAGAAATGGAAGACCGCTTCAGTACCCCACTGGTACCACCTCCCAACCTTTAATCTTTGCAGAAACTCCTACCTCATCCACAAGACCTCTGAAACGACCCCAGGCTGCTGTGATCACTACGCCACGTCCCAAACACCTTGGAACCACAGGTTGGGCACCGTATTCAGTCCAGAGGCCCACCGTATCATCCAGAAGGACCCAGAAAACACCCATCAGCACCACACTGCCTAAAGCGCAGGATGACAAGCTGTGGCCTGCAGAGAAGCTGGAAAATGCTGTGGAGGGTAATCAAGTATACAAGAGACCCAGGGGTAGAGGTCGCGGTCACAAGAGAGGAAGAGGAGGAAGAAGGCTGAGGGCTGGCTCAGTGCGACTTGTGAGTGCTGACGGTTTATCAGATCGAGGCAGGGTGGAGATCTTCATTCGAGGGGAGTGGGGGTCAGTGTGCGATGATCTTTTCACGAGCAAGGCGGGTACAGTTGTGTGTCGACAACTTGGCTTTACAACTGCACTGGCAGTGATGAAGAGGGCCGCACTGGGGGAGGCGGATAGCAGTGTTCGGATCCTGCTGGATGATGTGGAGTGTGAGGGTGGGGAAAGATCTCTGCTGGACTGCAAGAGGTCAAAGGTGGGGAAACACAACTGCACTCATGGGGAAGATGTAGGAGTTATCTGTGGTTAGCAAAAAAGAAGGGGAATTAATGTTAAGTCACAAAAATGAAGTTACTGGTCAAGGTTTGACTCCAGGAAAATAGGTTGCCACCAGATTAGGTGCAATGTGTATGTTTCAAGTGTAGGAATGTTACAGTTTTTAAAACATTGCAGTCTTCATTCCCTGATGACTGGCTGGTTTTAAAAGCCAGGTCCTAGTCAGTATTTTCCCCCAGTATTTAACATTCAAATCTCAACCTCTAAATTTAAAATTGGTTTGTTTACAAGAAAATAAAAAGAAAAATTGAAAAAGAAGGGGGGAAAGCCAGCAGTAAGGCTTACCATAACTTATTACTGACATAATAGTGAAGAACGGTTTCCTGCCAGGAGTGCAACATGGCAGCAAACCTCCCAGGTACATGAATGAGAAGGTACACAGTGTTAAAGAGCAATCTCAGAAGGAAAACTTAATGAAGGTACTGTATTATGTTCTGTAATATTATGTTCTGTTTTAAGGGTTTTATTGGATTGAATTAAAACATCCAAGATTTCTATTTTCACATGTTTGAAATGTATTGTTTAATTTCAGCAGATTTGTTCTCTAAAGCAAGTTATAAATCATTAGCATTTTGTTTTCTCTTGAATGTATTTTTTACACTGACTTTATCAAGGAAATGCTGGACATTTTGTACAGTGAAAGAAAAAAAAAAACAATTGTTATCTAAAGATGCCTAGCACAGGGTGCTTATGATATGAATAAAGTTGCAAACTGATTTCCTTCTAAGTCTGTCATACTTTGACAAAAAAGCTTCAGATTAGCTGAACTGTAACCTCTTTATTTTCATTTTTGTTGCTCTCTCACACAAACTTGTCTTGTAAGCTTAGAACATTCTCTCTTGTGGATCCTTATTAATTTTTTTTCCACTACAGGAAGTTAAATGAATGTTTTTGATTGGGTTTCTTTGAACCAGTACCAGCTGACCATCATTTATGACTTACAGACTTTTTATATAAACCATGTGTTACCCAGGCACGCTGCAGATCGTACAACACATCTGCGTCTAAATTGTTCTAGGCTTAACACTCTTGTTATAAGTAATTATTTTCTGTTGATGCACAATCTGAATAGGTATTTCTCTATAAGATACTGTTTGAGAGTTGATGCATTGTAGGCATTAAAGTTGCTCAACATTATCTTGATGTCAGAAACAGGGGGCATTTGAGGATGAGAAGGACCCAACTTTCATATAAACTAAATGCAACGCTGAAATGGACTTGAGCATCTGATAGTCAAATGTAACTCTAAACTGTTTAGTCTGGTGGACAACATATTTTAAATATTTTCGACAATAGTCAAATAAATCAAGAAAAAAAATCTGCATTTAATTCTATGACGACATTCCTTTTAATTTACTTTATCCTTAAGTTTTTGTTGTTTGCGAGTTTATGAATGAACTTCAATTATATTATTATAAAGTATGGACTGGTGTGGTGGTTAGCACTGTTGTCTGACAGCAAGAAGGTTCCTGGTTCAAACCTCAGCTGCATGGGGTCTGTCTGTGTGGAGTTCTCCCTGTATATGTGTGGGTTCCCTCTAGGCAATCCAGCTTCCTCCCACAGTCCAGAAACATGTGTGACAGTGTGGGGTCCTGTCACTATGCCTGCAATAGATCATGCGCCCTGGCTACTTGGCTACAGCAATATCCATTTAGCTGACTGGTAAGCACGCATGACTCACCTGGGAGTATGTGGGATCCCCACCTGGGCCCTTGTTGTTTACCTTGCTACACATGTATGTTAGGTTGATTAGTGTTTCTAAATTCTCCCAAAGGGTGAATATTAAGTGGTTGTTGGTCCTTTGTATGTTAGCTCTTATCTAGCAGCCTCTGGAATGAGTCAGCTATATTAGAATAAGCAGCTATAGACAATGGATGGAATATAAAGCAAAATGCAGGGGCCAGAATACCGTACACTCATCAGATAACTGATAGTGATGCACGAGTGTCAAGCAATAAATGAACAAGTTAAAAAGTAAATCTTTGTCTTGTATGGAGAAAAGTAATCATCTCATGTTACAATGATCTCAGTGGATGACCAAATGGAGCAGAGCTGCAACTCAGTATGCATCCTACAAACAATACTACATCGTATTGGAGTCCAATCTGAAAAAAACAAACAAACAAAAAAACAAAACAAACATTTTAGCAAGTTCCTGTTTTGCCAAACTGCTATTTTTCTCAGATCAGCTGTTGTTAGATTGTACCCAGGAAAAGTCTGAATATTATAAGAAACGATGCACCCTTTGACCTGCATAAAGTCCAACTGTCTGACTGACACAGATGTGTCTGTTTTGCTGCATGTACTGTAGGGCTTTACAGTATATTACACATTAATAAACTTCATCAAGTGCAACACATTGCTCAGCCATGTGCACATGAAGCTCTCAACATTACTAGCACATTGGCATGCAACATATAAAATCACTTTTATAGTAGTGTTTGTAATTATGAAAGCATAGTCCACTACCCACTTTTATGTTTACCACAACTGCACATTAAAAAAGTAGAAACTATAAATAATTTAATCACTGAAGAACACTTGTTATCATTAAAAGTCCAAACAAACTAGCTGTTACAGTAACCACATTTCTGTCATTTTTGTCATGAGAGAAACATTAATTAAAGGTTTGTACAATCAAGCAGAGAAAGGGTTAAAATATGATCTGATTAAAAATGTAACACCTGAAATGAATCACGTCAAACTGAATCTAGTTTTTCTTCTGCTTGCAGACCACAGGGAGGCAGTCATGTATCATCACCAGCCAAAGCTATGGAGAGCACACGCAGACCATCACATTCCCCTTCATATTCGTTTCATTACTTTGCACAACGGCACAACTGTAAAAACGGATTTTTAAGACTATTGTTGTTCTTTTTCAGTCGGATTCCGTCTCAGCCCATCGCCTGATATGACAGCTCATGCGTGGCAGAGAATAAATCGAGCCATAATGCCAAGAAAGCATCAGCAGACATCAGAGCAGTGTCGACATGCTGTAAACCAGCACGGAGATGGTACATTAAGTGCAGCTTGCCATTTCCTCACATCACTACTCTTATCTTCCCACCAGTGACTGCCTGCACGCTGTCTTCTGGCCTCTGAAAGCAGCAGCGCTGAATATATTCTGGCAGTTCTCAGTATCAAAGGCCCAGATGAGGAGAGTTGATGTGATGTCTTATTAATAAGGAATGTGTGAAAAATCACAATGGCGCTGAAATGCATCTTATATTAAATTAAAGCAATGAAAAATACAACACAATCAAATTAATATTTGAACATTATGGAGATGGCTGAATCTCCACCGCAGGAGTGGAAGGCAATCATTTTGCTTTCTTTTAATTACTTTAAATCAATTAGGTTTTGCGCTATTTCCATCCATATTCTTATCTGCAAGCTTACACCCAAAGCAAGCTTTACGCTTTCTAGTCCCATCTGCTTGCAAATGCTCTCTACCGTGCTGCCTAAAGCCTCCAGGGAAACATTGTATTCTATTCACCCAAGCAAGGTTACTAAACACACTTTCATTCATAGCCTTTAGGAAGGAAATACTTCAATGCACCGAAGTACACAACCATTCGCACCTGATGCAACTGTATCCACGGAGCAGCTCCTGAAAACTGAGTCAAGCTTAGTGCTGCTACATTAATGTGCCTTACAAGCACACATTTATTTCACATTTATCACACATTGCAGCAAGACTAAGGTTCATGGAATTATGCAGATTTAAGAGCAGCATCCTCCAACTACAAGAAAATCTGACATACCGACCATCCTGTAGTGCCAAATATAAACACAAGGGAGAGCCACACAGCTTTTGCAGCTCATGCACAGTCTCGTTGTCCACTGACCTGAATTTATATAAAGAAAAAAAAATGCAACTGTTTTTGCAGACAAACAGAGATGCCAACAGGAACATGTATTTTGCTATTTTTGGACATTCACAAGCAGCACCTTCTCGCTGCAGAGATGAAAATGATTCCTGTATCATCATTAGCTAAAAATCAGGAAGGAAAAGGTTTTGCAGGATCATCTCATGACAGCTCTGACTTCAAGTTAAACTCAGTTATGTCAAGATTGTTAAACTGTAAATTCAGAAGCCAATTAAAGAGAGACATTGGAAGAAAAAGGGAGCAGAGCAAAAATGGGGAGAGGAAGAGCTCTGAATGATGGTAAGAAAGTGATGATAATCTTTACCAGCAGATTTAACTGTGACATTCATTATCTCTAATGGATCTGTCTGTATAAGACGATATATATTCCTGAACCCTATTAGACCGTAGAGGAATGGATGGGATGTCCTACAGCTCTACAGTGAATTACATCTAGGAGGAATGGTAAAGGATTAAAAGAATATGACTGTGGAGAAAAAAGCTTATTGAAAACAAATTTCTTTTCTTTTTTTTTCAGCTTAAGTTCTTAGGGACATTTGGAAAGGCAAAATCCTGTTAACAATAATATCAATATTTTCTATGCTTCTTTATGACAACTGTTACAACCCCCCTCCCATTTTTTTTTTTTTTTTATATATATATATATATATATATATATATATATATATATATATATGTATAAAATGCTGTTTTAGAATGTTACATAAGGTCATTATATCCCAAAAGATCCAGAAAACAAAACAGAATGGAAATAAGAGGGACTACAGGGCAGGGAGGACTGAAGTGGAAAAACTGAAATAAGTAGCCTGAGGTTTCACACGGGGATTGTGAAGATACACCCATGCACAAAAACATGAAAGCATGGACAAACATGTATGCATGAGCACACACACAAACATGGCGCCATGGCTCTCTGTTTGTGAAGGCATTTGTGGACACTGCTTCGCCAATAACTCATTAAACTACAGGGTCATTTCTCTCTCACCCAGATGCTCAAAACAAGAAATACAGTGTGTCTTTCTATTCATTAAACTGTGGTTGTTCGTTTCCAGCCAGTTTCACAGCATGTTTTATTCATTTTTCTATCCCACCCATGATTCCTTGCTTTCCTACTTTACTCTCATCTGTGAACAGGAAGGGTTGTAAAAGTACACGCTGTTATAACAAGTAAGATTTTTTTTAATAGTCATGTGTCACTGTTCCCTAAATACAACAATAATGGTGCTTGGACAATATATTGCCCTCTATGACCTTTTTGGCCATGGACTGTGTCAATGTCATGATTTGAACATGTGGACAAGCTAAACTGTCTCATGTTTTCTAGTGAGACTGAACTGACAATAAATAAGACTTTTCAACTCACTCTCTGATACCATGCCCACTCCAAGGGAAAATGTCAAAGTTTAGGATGAAATGCTCCTCAGTTTAAATCGCCTTCACTGTAAAAGTTAAAATGCTATCTGGATCAGGTTTTTTTTTTTTTATTCCTCAAAGTTAAAAGAAAGAAAACTTTTGGTGTGATAGGAGAGACAAATTGTGGTCTCCAGTTCTTAATTCTGTTGTTTTATTACTAACTTCATGGTGTTGCGACAACACATGGCCTCTTTCTGAGTTATATGATTATTAAAAAGCAGAAATATGGTTCATGTTGGGCCTCAGACAAGTAACAGGGACAGTCGTCCATTTGTAACGGCTGATTTAAGATTCTATGTGCTGTGATCTGGATTATTAACAGTGTGGGGGAAAAAAATCACAAATAATATCCATAAAACAAAAACCAGGATATCCAATGACCATCTTAAACCCTCAACCAAATAAGAAATTAAACATTTCCTTGTGCAAGCTGAGTCTAAATAATACACACTCATGCAGACATGCACATGCTTCCTATCTGGCTGGCAGCACATATGGTGGCACTGGGTGATGCTAAAGGCCAAAAGGACAGCTCTAACCAGCTGCGCACGCACACACACAAACGAATAGACACATGGCAGCAAACACATACACAAGAACGATGTGATACAAATACATATTATAGTTTACACATATATGCACAAACGTTCAGTGTGGGGCATCCGGACATACGTCAGTATAAATCACACTCTCTCTCACTTGGTCACACAAATCTGTTTGGGGAAGATATTTAAATTATTTGCTCACTGACTTAACTGCTTTGAGGAAAACAGAATTTCCTTTTTAAGTGACTTTATTTTTGCGTACAGTTACCCAAAAAAATGCTTGTGAATTACCAGGATAACTTCCTTCTTCCCTGGGGGGAATGGGGGATGGGTGAGTGGGTGCCGCACACCAGATTTCCCTCCTCAGTAAAAGGGTCTGGTGCGGTAATGATATGTGGCTCCACCTGGAGACCAAGTTACCTTCATTTTGATTGGCTACAACCTTATGGGGAGTCAAAGTCACGCCCCTTCTAGTAAGCCCCATGGGACCTTACAAATGAAAAAATGTGAATGGAAGTCATTGGATAGAAGAAAATTATCTTCTGGTCCTACACGTTCTCTGCCCTGGATTCCAGATATGTTGGTTGTTGATTTAAATTTTAAAAAAAACAACAACTTTTGTGCAATTGCAAAATAAAATACTGTGAAGGTAATATGAGTTTGCACTTTGAGCAGTTGACCCAGTAATTTCAAATTTATCTTGAGTCTTTGTCTGTGGCCAGGAGGCAGTGTAAATTAGGCAGTGTGTGTTTTTTATATGCCTTGTGTTTGTATATTATGGTTGTTTGTCTTCACTTTCATCATTCAAACAGCTCAAATGTCTGACCAGTCGCACAATAATCAGGTCTGCGGGTTGCCTCGAGAACTAGACGGAAAAAAGCTTGCTTTTTGTAGCATAAGCTACAGCTCCTCAGCATAACCGGCCCATGTTCGCCTTCTTGGACCCTTTGCTGCACTCCCCCCTCTCTCTCCCCGATCCCCTTTCCTGTCAGTCTTTTGTCAAATAAAGGCCCTTAGAGCCACAAAAATCCCCCCCAAAAAAGGTGGATGCAGTAAAAGGAAGTATTTTGTGGCAAAAGGAGCTTTAGATAGTGCACACTTGAAAACCATGGGTTAATATTGGGTCGGCTTTTACCCACTTTCAAGCTTTGAAGGAGAGGCTTGGGGCCGAAGAGCAATGAGGTCATTAGCCTGAGGGGAGGGACCCTCAGTTTGAGTAGTGTTTACAAACAGAAACAGGGGAACACTTCAGACTCTACTTTTAAGCAATAATGTGAAAAATGCTCCTGGAAAACAACATCCACCCCACCTTTAATGTACATACTAAGATAAAAGCAGGGAAAAAAATGTTTCTTTGCATTCTTTTCATTTCCTTGGTTAGTACAAATCATATAGTTTAGCCACTGACATAACAGTCAATAACATATTTACAATAGTGAAATGGTCCGAATTTGAAACAGTAATGGGATAAGAAACACTTTCTTTTGGTATTACATTCACAAACTAAGTGGTAGAGATGAATCAGGATTTACTTCCACCACAAATTTTTAATAAGATTCACTTTAGTCACTGAGAACTTTTCTCTACCAAACACCATAGCCTGCAGTTCAAGAGTTAAAATATTAAAAAACAGACATTTCTTACAGGCTCATGCGTTCATTTTAAGACAAAGATTAAAAGAGTTGTTTTGCACACACACGAAGCACAGTTAACTCTATAAATATCCAACAGTATGTTCGGAGAAGAGAAAAAGCAGCATACATAGCAACACCTAAGGGGGAGCGGACAATCGCTCACAACATTAACAGAAAAAGAGACAAATGCTCACAAATTCTTTAATATTTTTCAAAAAAAAAAAGGAAAAGAAAATTTACCTAAATGCTCCAACACTAAATTGTTAATGAAACATGCAATACAATTAAACTTAAATAAATCTTATCCCCACTTTGAGGCACAGCAATACTTTAGCTTTCTGCTACCTCAGTTTCTGGATGCTCTGCTATCATTTATGAATTCAGTCAAAACTGTATGGAAAATTTTCCAGCTTCTCAGCATGAAGTTAAGGGGAGGCTGAGCAAAGCATCAATGAATGACTCAAATAACAGCAATAATAATATTCGATTCATGAAAAATCAACGCAGAGACGCTGCAACTCCAAAGAGTTTATACATTTTCTTTCTATTCGATTAGGAAAATTGCTGCAGTCAACATATAGACTAAATATATTTCCTGTCCAGCCTTTGACTTATTTGCATCTCAAACTGTTTTCAATATCTTCAATAGCTTCTGGTGTGCTGTGTTTGAGCATGTACTGTACAGCTGCACTACAGATAGTACTCAGGTATGCAAGCATCACATAATCCTCTCTGTATATTCACTCTTCTCCAGGATGATTAGTTTTTGTCAACCAGATGGAGGAAGAGTCTGGCTGCAGTTTCCCCACATATGCATACATATTAAAAGATATAAATGTATTTGTGTATATTATTCATGTGCCAGAGTTATGAATGGTGTTCGCATGTCCTGGGAGCTTTCCTCGTGCAGAGTCCAGTGTGTTCTCGAAGCTTCTCTCTGAGAGGGAGGGGTGGGAAAAAAAAAGCAAGCGTAGGAAAGCGAATGAGAGGGAGGTAGAGAGGTGATGATGGAGTGTGGGGAAAAAATGAAGACATGGTTGAGGGTAGAGACAGAAAAAAGGGAGGAGAGAACATATGAGATGGAGGGAGAGTGTGAGACACAAGCACAGGTAGAGGAGGAAAAATATGGAGAGAAGGGGAGCATGGGGTAAAGGAGGGAGGGAAATGAGGGGAACAGAGTAGGAGAGACAGAGAAGAGGAGGAGGAGGGAGGAAAAAGGGATGCTGCATTTTAGTGATAGCACAGACTGAGGCTGCAGCAGACAGAGAGCGATGAGAAAGGTAAAAATAAAAAGGAACAGTGCATTGTCAGGGAGAGCACGACAGGATTCCCACACAGGTAAAACATCAACTAGCTACAAATGACTGAAATATTAATGGGTGGTCATTTCGATGCTAATAGTTTTGATTAACAGAGACTTGAAGGGGGCCTTTTTATGGACGCATGGAAATTTTCCTGGATGTCATAGAGAGCAGTCAACCTGCCAATCCACTCAACCATCCTAAAAACTCCTGCTCATCTCCCTATCCCTCCATTCATCCACGTGTCTCCGTCCACACATCCACTTCTTCCTTCATTACCCAGTAAACTCCCCCTTTCGCTTCACTCCATATCCCTTCCACAATCTTCTCTTCATTCCACCCACACACAAGCTCCCTCCTCCACCCTTACTTCCTTTCTCCCTTAGTAACTCCTGTGCTGTCACTTCCACGCTTCCTGAGGGTATCTTTTTTTTTTTTTCCATCCTCAGCCTTCTTTTGCAGTTTGATTCGCCTTCTCTAATGTGTGTCTGAAAGAACACTTACAATTTCTTTGTTCTTTATCTTTTCTTCAGATTGCCACAAGTGTGTCCTTGGAACAACAAACAGTGGAGTTTAAAGAGAAGAGGAAGGAAGAAGGGACCAAAACAAGTGACAAGAGTTTTCTCCAGTAAGAGGAGGAGATAATAAGCCAACATTAGCAACAGGATGGACATAAAAACAAACCAAGCATTAAAAGGCAAACTTCTGGCTTTGTTGGATAAAGTGTGCCTCTCTCTTTCTATTCCGTCTTTCTGCTTGACTGTCTATCCACAGGCTGTCCTTCTGTTAGTCTCAGCAGGATGTGAGGGCATCGCTCTGGTGCTTGGGATAAAAAAGAAATACTGAGCGAATCCTGACGGGTCCCCCCCCCCCCCCCAAAAAAAAAAAAAAAGAAAGACGAAAAGAGGAACATTAGCAAGCTTCTGGAAGAAAAAGGGAGGAGAGAGGGGGCAGTATGACTCAGAGCACAGCAGCGAGAATACAGTGATTCTGCATGCAAGAAGAGAGGTAGAGTGAGATAGAGGAACAATGAGGGAAAATACAGGAGGGAAAAAGGGAGGACTTGACTAGAACTGAGCTGTCATTAGACAGATGAAGGACAGGATGAGGACAGAAGCTGCCACACTGGCAGGCAGTGAGTAACATATAGGCCAAGTGAATCAGCTTGGAAGATGGAAAGGAAGGCAAGAAGAGGGTGAGTTTTATAAAGTTAAGTATTTCATATGACTGAAGCTGGCTGAGGGAAGGTTGAATGAAGGTTTGCTGCTGGGCGGACCGTGGACGACGAGCTGCAAAGGTCACAACAGCTGGCTTTACAAAGAGTTACTGGAGCTCCTACATGTAAGAAGGTCCTGACTGTCTGCCTCTTGCTAAAGGGATAGAGCATGACTGAGGTTTGCATATGGGAGAAGAAGCTTCAAGAAGGCTGGACAACAGAGACTAAGAAAAACACTCGAGTAGAAACTCTTTAAATCTCAGGAAGTGATCCAAGAAAGACTTAAAAATGATTAGAAATTAACAAAACCAAAACAACTGCAAACCTGAAGAGAATCAACACACTTCGAAGGGGACATGAAAAGCATAACTGTGACAGAAACATACCAAGAGGTATTTGTTAAATATTAATGCCGACAGACCACTCTGGAAAGAACTTTTCCCTCCTTCCACTGGGGGGAAAACTGAAAAAGCGCAGCTGATTTTTTATTCAAGTGGATTTTTTACAGCAGAGCAGACAAGCTGCATCAGATGACAGCGGAGTGTGTGGAAGTAGGGATGCTGGTGACCACTAAGACAACACTCACAAATTAGCCAGTCGTGTCTTCCTGGAGGCTGTGCAACATCTTGGGGAGAGTGGAATGACTACAAAGAGAAGAGCCGCACTTTTAGGTAAAGCAGCAAAAAGGAGATGGATCAATGTTTGAAAGATCATTGAGACTAATGAGGATGAGAACGCTCTTCTTTTCTCTTTGTATGATGCAGATTTAAATGATGGACTGGCATGCTTTACCTGCTTTGAAAGCCGCTCTGAGATAAACTAACACACCTGAGGCACACATAACTACTTTGTCTTGCACTGATCGGAGCCGACCTGACCTCTTGAGGAAATGTGTGAGGAAATTGTGTGCTGAGCATCAGCAGAAAGGATTCTTCAGCTGAGAGTGACATGCATACTTTATTTTTGCTTCCACAACTTGATGAAGTCACAATGGCTTCTGATGTCCCCAAGACATCAAGTTAAAAGCTGCTTTTTCTCTCACTTTAATCAACAATTCCTCACAACTACAGAGAATGACACAATCCAGCTGCAGAATAGACCAGCTGTGTGTTTATGTGGGGCAGCATGGGGGTGGGGGGTGTGAGTACTGTCGAGGATGTCAACTGTGTTTGTGTAAGTATAGATGCATGGGTGTTTGCGTCGAGCTTTGAGCAGCAGTGTTTAAGTGAATTTTTGTAGAGACACCTAGAGCTCTGTGTGTCTGTGTCGCCTGGATCCCCCCCCCCCCACCAGCGACAGAGCTGGACCTGAACAGCAGTGGTAAGACGGGGGACAGCAAGGGGGAAGAGAAGGAAGAGGAGAAGAAGAAGGTGAAAGAAACCAGAGGGATTAAGGAGAAGAAAATACCTCAACCATGCTCGGAGAAAAAGAATAAAAAAAGGAGTGTTTGGCTGCCCCCCTGGTGCAATGTGTGGTGAGTACACATTTTTCTATGAATGGTATAGTTGTGCATCAGTGTGCTTGCGTTGATGTAAGTATGTGTAACCCCAGTGAGCATCTTTCCCGTAGGATGTTGGTCAAAAGGCCAGTTAGAAGACACAGAGTTCAGGAGTGTCAGGATTGTTCAGGCTACTGGATGTATAATCTAACAAAGTCCACATGATGATGAGGTCAAATGTGACACATGTGCTTCCATCCACTGATTCAAACTGTCTGATGTAGGTCACATGATAATGGTGCCCATGGTGTCACATGACATCCAGCCTGGAAGCTACGTTAAAACTGGACTATCATCATGTTCACCAATACGGCTTCGCAGTTACAAGATTAATCAAAGTGTTTGTCAATTAATGGGGAGATAAATTAAGTCCTGGCCCTCACTTGTTGAAGATATGCATCAGCATTATTTCACAACCTGATTAGTAAAGGCATCCTTACTGAAGCAGGTTATAATCTGAGAAATACATGAGAAGCTTGGTCTGTTAAGAACAAATGGAAATTTGCACACTATTGAGATAAAAATGTGGAATTTCTGAAGCTGATAACTTCCCTTCAGAATGATGGAAACAGTAACATCTTGGCCCCCTGAACTTAGAGAATAAAATCAGATCATGCATTATATACTGCAAATTTGCTTTCACATCATTACTGATTATGCATATAAAAACAACTCCATTCAAGAGTGAGTAGTCTACATACAGCTCCAAACTCTGAGCAGCTTTTCTTAATGTCACAACTGTACTTGTCATACTACTTCTCTTAGTGTCATGAAGTCACTGTCTTACTATAAGCACAGTCCTCATCTCCCCCCACCTTCTTTAGTTCTTTCTTGCACATAAGCTCACACCACACTATAAAAACACACAAGCACCAACAGAGAGAAAAGAGGACTGTGGCTGAGGAGAAGTGACAGTTGCTTGATGGCCGCTGGCCTTGAAATTCCAGCAGCGCTGGCCAGCCGAGCTCATAATGAAGCTGTGGAACATTCTAGTGTCATAAGGATCTGGCTCCCACACCATCTCTATGCAAATTAGTGGAGTGTGTGTTTGTGTGTGAGAGAGAAAAGGGACACAAGATGCTGCCTCTCTGAGGTTTGGACATGGCTCACACGGCTCTTTTTGCCCTCCTGCATGGTTGTCACCGATCTAAGTGAAGACTAAATAAAGAGTCTGTGATATAAAGAGAGACTTTTAGTAAAGTTGACGTTAGTAGAAATCAACCTGATTACCATTAGTCGTACAAGACTGGCACAGCCTTTTGGAGCTTGATTTGTTTAAACTGTTAGTATGTTGTCTTGTTTAACAGTAATTACATAATGAACTTTATAGTTTGATCAGAGGTCAAGAAGTAAGGTTCCCTTATCATGCAATATCAAAGATATGAGGTAATAGACCTTTTTCACAAAAACTGGAAGTACGTAATGGGTGAGAATCTTGTCTTCCTGTGAGGGACAGACTTCAGTCAAACGTCAAAAATGGATCATGTTTCCACTCTGGATTTTACATTTGAGCCCGTTTACTCGACTCTGACTTGATCTTAAGAACCAGAAGTTTTGCCTGCATTGTTTCGATCATGTGACTAACGATGCATCGTTTTGTCATCTGCAAGTGTCAAGCTCCTCCTGGGATTTTAAAGAGAGAGTTTGTTAATATCAAGCTTTAAATGTAATTCAATCACGTCTGAAACCGAATGTTTATAGAGGAGGTTTAGCTAGCCATTATTCATCATTTCTGATATCAGAAAGCATCATATTAGAATGACATTTGACAAGAAATGAAACGTGCCCATGCAGGTGTTAATGTCGTCTTAAAATGACTCGGCGCTTTATGACGCTTCGGTTTTTCCATCTCTATTAATGTCTATCATCGATGGATGTTGAAAAGTCCTGGAAATGGATGTTGGACTGCTTCAGAGCAAAAGAAAAACAGCCTGGTGCGCTGCAATGATTTGATTTTCCAGCTTGAGACATTGTTGTCGGAAGTAAAGGTCCTCGCCCGTTGCATATGTCCGGTCAAAAAACAAGGAAGTGTGAAAAAGGTTTATCACGTATATGGCACAGGGATCTGCTATTGTTGTCGATGAGCTTCTTGTGGGTATACGGGGTCTGAGTGTGCAGGATGATCCAAAAGATGCCATTGTTGTCTAAAGCAGTGGTTCTCAAACTGGGGGCAGGCCCCCCAGGGGGGCTCAGGGCTCTGTCAAGGGGGCCCAGCCAGGCCTATAGTTTTTGTACTTCTGACAAACAATGGGCATATATTCTTTCAAGTACTAATGAACAAATGATGATGACTCAAAAGACATTGACCACCCAAATGCAGTGTATTTTTTCATGTATCTCATGGTAAATGCTTGGGTGCATGTGGTAGCGGTGGTGGGATGGGGGGGGGGGGGGGGGGGGGGGCTTGACATTATAATGTCCGATGAAAAAGGGGCCCTGTAAAAAAAGTTTGAGAACCACTGGTCTAAAGATTCCTACTCCTGTCTACACAATCCGAACTCGCTTGCATTGTCAGAAAATTTGACTCTGGAGAGCCTTTGTCTTATCTTTGTGGTTTTACTCCCCAAAACTCTGTTAAGCTGTTAATAAGAGTCCAGAATGCAACAAAACTTGTGTTTTGCTCTCTTGGATTTGTCATGTAAACAGGAGCCTAGACCCCCTTTTCTAAAGAGATCTTAGGGTACATTGGGTCGCTGTGAAAGCAGCCTGCAGGCTTATTGGGCTCCGTCATTGCCCTCTGAAATAAAACTGTACGACGTAATGTAACGTTTAACAATCATCTCATTTCCCTCCTCTGTTCAGGCCTGATTAACAGCTGCAGACTGACCGAGCTGCAGGTGCTGCGTTCACAGCTGGCAGCATCACAACGAGAGATGGGTCCATAGTTTGTGCAAAACTTACCATTATAAATGTAAAAAAAAAAAAAAAAAAAAATAATTTACATTAATTTAATATTTCTTTCTTTTGTAAGTGACCATAGTATAAGCGAGATACTACCCCGTAAGAAATAAAAGATATAAAAGCTTACAATAAGTCATTAAAAGCTTATAAACAGCCTCTAATGCTGCTGCGGTGTTAGCAATGCATTGTCATAATTTTTCATATTTAAACTCATACCAGCTTGACAAACATAAACTTGGAAAGCGTAGGAAACAGAATTGCAGGAAGTGCAGAATTATTAGGCAAATGACTATTTTGACCACATCATCGTCTTTATGCATGTTGTCTTACTCCAAGCTGTATAGGCCGAAAGCCTACTACCAATTAAGCATATCAGGTGATGTGCATCTCTGTAATGAGAAAGGATGTGGTCTAATGACAAAAAGGATATAGCACTGTTTAGGCTCTAAAAATATACTAAATGATGTCGTTTCGAGTAAATTATGGATGCTACCCACTCAGGACACTTGGATTACATTGGATGAGCAGTATGGAGGAATATTGACAAGTTTTTGTGGACTTTCATGGACCTTCTTGGCTCGGAGCCTGGCAAACTCCATTATATGAAAGTTGGGGGTAAAAGAGAAGCCTTCCTGATCACCGGCTGTATTTGAGATATTAAAAAAGTGCTCCAGAGTCTTGCTCACCGTGAGGGTAAGTGGAAAATAAAGTTCAATCATTCTGTGGGTGAACTATTCCTTTAAGGTCATGTCATCAGCACTTTAACCAAGCAGTTTGGTCCGATTCGGTAACTGCAGTTTGAACTCGAACCAGACCAAAGAAAGGTATAAAATTTTCAGGAAATTCCTGCCCAATCAGACCCCAGACTATCCTGGTGTGAATGCACCCTTATTTACATGTACCACCCATTTCCTGACCTGTACCCTTGCCTGACCCCTCCAAGGAAAATTCTAAAAACTTGTCACAGCTGAAGGTATTAAATAAAAGAGAAAGGTAATTAGTGTTTTTTTGTTTTGTTTTGTTTTTTGTGAGCAGAAAAGGACTGCCCAAACGTGCATAACAATGTACCATAAGTCCTCAGTTAGTCACAGACCTAGAATATCAAAAGCATTTTGGCCCCTTGAGCTCTTAATGCCAGATTAACTAGCAGGGAAAGGCAAACCATGAAGATACAAACTTGGAGGAATTCCTGTAAATGAATTCAGACTCCGAGGTAGTCGTCAACAAGTAACAACTGTTGACTCCAACAAAGAACACCAATTGAGGAGCGTTGATGCTGATGAGACTGAGATGATCTTTTCTTTTCTTTTAGCTACCAGCCATGTAACACAGCTGACATGCTGGTGGAACAAAATTAAATGCATTGCTATCTGAACTTCCGTCCTTTTGCTGCCAAAAATAATTAGTAGATTTTGTGTGCATGCATAGCTATGTAGGATGAAGTACAAAAACCTATTAATGCATTGTGAGACGCTCATTAATGGCATTGGTTTCAGTGTCAGTCAACTAAAGTTAAAAAGTCATGACATTCAGGGCTGGATCTATTTAAATGTGAGTTAAGGATATGAGCATAAAAAACAGGACACTGGTATAATACTCTGTCACAGAATGAATAGGTATACAAATAAAAAAAAAAAAGTTTATACATATGAGGTTTTAATGTACATGCATGAATGCAATTATTGAATGTGAAAGAGATTAGTCTACTTTTCAGCGGAACAAGCCCATTAGAGAATCTCACAGGGACAGGTACATTATACAACTTAAGACATTACAAAATGCTTGCACAGTCATTGCAAGTTTTTTTTTTCATTTTAATCTTTTATTTATACATTTATCTCTTCTTCCATCATACAAGAAGCAATGTCAACACACTCTACTCCTTTAAGCCTTTATCTATTAATTTATGCTTTATCTAAATACTGAAACATTTATTTTGCCCATACACACTAAAGGATGAGGCAGAAAATTTCAGCATTTTATGAAATTCATTATTAAAATCTAATTATTGGTAGACCTCTGTGTCTACATTCGTCTATAAAAATGTAAAGGAAGACTTTTGCCAGTACTTTTCTTTGCATAGAAACAAGAAGCAACACTTTAAAAATATGTAGTTATTTTATCATGTGGCTTCTCAAATCTGTAATCCTGAGTTAAACCACCTTTACGTTACTTGCAAAAGATTATAATGTGACCAGTGTGCGTCAGACTGGAATAAAAGATTGAGTTCAGTCCTTTGACAGCAATCCCAAAAACCAATGAAAAGTTGCTTCACAGTAACATATTCATGCCTGAAGAGTTTTCTTTTCCCCTGAGGCTGGCTTCTCATGCCTCGCATGCTGTACTCTCAGGCTCTAGCTTAAATCTCTGTAAACCATCACTAATAATACATAAAGGGAAGTATCTTATTCATGAAGCTTGTTGAGATTATTACAGAGCTTAAAGTGATATTTTTTTTGTTTTTTCAAAGTGGGGTTATGTGAAGTACTTATAAACAGTCAGTGTCCTACCAGAGGTAGACAGCAGCGTGCTAACATTAGTTCAAGAATTAAGCATGATGTCTGCAAGGAAAACTGCAGGAAAAGCTACTTAGAAATGGATTACAAAAGAGGCAATTTTTGCAATCTACAAAATAATTTCCTAGGAGTTTGAGTGAAATCATGTAGTAAATTACAGTACATAGTTTCTGCATCAGTTATTAATTTTGTCACAGTTTTCTCAATTAAATAGTCAATGTTGATCGGCATCATAACATATCCTGATCAGATGAGTTGGCGAGGACTCAGAGTTATGTCAGACTTGCTGGAGCCTACTGCTGGGCAAAAGTGGGATTGTGGAGTCAACAAGTCATCTCCATGTCATGTATTTGTTCTGCCCAGCCACTGAACCAGGTGAGTCCAATCAGCACAATGAATTATGATGGGAAACACAAATACAGTTGCAAATTGTGTCAGTACAATCTGCACGGCTTTAGTGAATGAACCCCAGTCCGTCCACTAAAGTGTCCGGGCGTACTTCAACGAAAGGTAAACAAGACTTAAGTTTGGGCAGCTTTCCAACAGGGGGCTGTTCTGCTACGTGATACAAATGACCGTGATGATGGAAAGCTGAAGCTAGCTTTTATAACAGCTTTGAATAAAAGAAATGAGAAACCTCAGTTTTGTATTAGATCTGCTGGGGTGTAAATTTGTCACTGTAACAGACGATTGAATCAAACATGGTCCCTATCAAGGTCCTCCCTCATGTGCAAATGCAAATAGTTGGGGAAGGGTAGTTCTTATAACTAAACTCGAGACGGGTAGTTATAGGAACTGCATTCCTAGAACCTCTCTGTCCGAATGCGCCTATAGTCATCTACCACAGCGAAGACATTAACTATATGTAAGAAATTCACACTAATCTTTACTTCAAAAAGTTGACATATCCATTCAAGAAAATGAAAAACCATCCATTTTCTGATACTTATCTAGGGTCGGGTCGGGGGAAGGTAGCCTAGCAGGAAGGTCCAGACACCCCTTTTCCTGGCCCCTTTTTCCAGTTTGGGGGATCATGAGGCATTCCATGACTGTATCATTCCACCATGGCAGCGTCCAAAGGGGATCCTCCTAACCAGAGTCCTGAGCTAGCTCATCTGGCTCCTCTTGATGCAGAGTAACAGTGGCTTCATTCTGAGCTCCTTTGAGATGAAGGAGCTTCTCACCCCATCTCTAAGGGACAGCCACCGTTTGGACTACTACTCTTAACAATGATAAGAGTAGTAGATGGGCAAGATGATAGCCCACAACCTTCCCCAAACTGGGGTCCCAAGATAATTTCAGGGGTTGCCAGATCATTGTAAAGCAAATGGAAAAAAATAAAATTGGGATTTCAATATAAATGTGCACAGAGATATCAATCTGATAAGTTTTCACATTAATTTTATAAATAACCAAATCATTACTCATGTCTTATTAAAAATCTGTATTTGACATGTTGTCATTGAGAGAAGCTGATTTTGGGTTTGTAGCTCGTTTAATTCAATGATGAACCAAGTCCACAAAAATGGCTTTCTCCACCTTATTTAAGAAGTTTATGATATCTTTAAACACCTTAATGCCAATTCACATCAAGTCTGGGGTTTAATTCCAACCCCTGCTGCACATCAGGTCACACCAGGAGCTCGTCAGACAGCTTCCATTTTCATTCATCTGTCTTAAGGAACAACTTCATATAGTTCATGGTCACGGGGCTGGAGCATATCCTAACTGCCATCATACAAGAGAAAGAGTATATGCCCACAATAGTTCACCAGTCCATTTCATCTCTGGACATTTTCTTGAGATTACTTTGGAAGGACTTGCTATTGTGACCTCATAGTCACACAGTAACTCATGCTGTACCACAGATGGACCATATGTGTGTGGTGAATTCATATCATATAAATTAATCTGGCAGTAAAATGAGCGAAGTGGCTATGCACACCAAGTGGGATGAAAAGGAGTTTGATGGTGCAAACAGTCCTGCTTTGTAGAAGCCAGCGGTGACTTCTCAAGTAAATTTACACAAAATTGAACACTGTCCTCTTAATTTAAAACAACTTTGGAATAATTTTAGTTTCTTAAATAGAGGTTGTAAGAATCTCTTAACACGGCAATAAGAACTATGCCTTCTGTGACCGTCATTGAAACCAGTGAGCTGAAATACAGTTCAGCTCAGTGTTCATTGAGCTGCTTATAAGGGGCATACTTATGCAGCTTTTAATGTAATGATCCTGCAAACATAATATCACAAATGTAATAGCCGCTACCTACTACAAACGTAACGCACAACTTCCCACAAATGTAATGTGGCAACTGACAGTCCTGTCACTAGCCTCCGAGTGATGATGCGCCCTGGCTACTTGGCCACAAGGATATCCCTTTGGCTGACTGCTAAGCAAGCATGACTCACCCGGGACTCTGGGACTGAATCCTGCCAGGGCCCTCTGTTGCATACCTACGTTTGAGAGACTTATTACGTTTGTGGGAAAGTATATGACTTCCAGCAAATGTAATGACACAATGAATAATGGTTGTTGTGTTTGTTGTTTGATTAGCTATAGTTGCCTTCTGACCGTTGCTTCATACTCCACAAAAAAGCCAGCATTTTTTCTCCTCTGATTCTTGTGGATCTAATTATTGTGAGACTGGTCAGACATTTTAGCTGTTTGAATGATCAAGTGGAGACACAAAGCGAGGCATCTAAAAAACGCAAACACCGTCTAATCTACACTTCTTCCATGCCACAAAGACTCAAGATAAATGTGATTTTACCAGGTCACCTGTTCAATTTGTATAATACACATATGCCCCTGGCCCCCAAGAACAAAGTTCTTGCTTTGGAGTATGTAGAGGTATATTCCAGTAGCCGATGGCTGCCGACGAGCCAGTACACCTGGCTATATTTTACTAAACTAATGGCAAATTCTATCTGGCCTACTCTCAGGTCAGGAAGGAGGCGGAGATTCACATGCACAAAATGAGGGCAGACCACCCTTGTAAACACCCTTTAATATAAACATGGACGTACAGGAACCGGGAGGACCTGAGGCAGCAGCACCTATATTCACAGATACAAAATGAAAAGAAAACATAGGGAATGTCTGCCCAGACACTGAACCAAGTGAGTCCATCCTGCACAATGAATTAAATTGTGTTGATTGGACTCACCTGGTTCAGTGGCTGGGCAGCACAAATACATGGCATGGAGTTGACTTCACATTCCTCATCTCTGGCTGTAGGCGTGGTTTCAGGCGATGTATTTTTTTTTTCAAATGTAGCTTGCTCTAATCTCCAGAATCCAGGATCTCCTACCCTGCCTTTCATTGGAACCCCTTTCAGAATTACTTTGGAAGGCTGTAATAGTGTGGACTTTGTCCTTTATACTGCTTGCATTCAGACAAATGTTCCGCTCTTTTACCTCAGAGCTGTAGCAGACATACCGGCTAGCCCCCATGTCACAAGACCAACACAAGATGTTGCGGCAAATTTTGGCTGAATGCACAAGAAAATGTTGTGGACAGGGTTGAAGGGAGAGTGAGCTTGTGTTTACTTATCTGGAACATCTCCCAATGAACGTGGCAGGGATGCAACGAGTCCGCGAGGAAGCAGCATGTTTGAAAAGAAAACTACTGTTAAAGAGCAGATAGACTTTGCTGCAAATATTCGCAATGAAAGCGGCTATACAGACAGAAAATATCTTACTTGTAACTTCAACTATACATTCTAACAAGAGTTGTGTATATTTACATTTCTTTCTCAGACAATAGTTTTTACTACACCAGAAAACAGTGTCTTGATTAACATCCTCCATGCATTTCCAGCGAAGCACGACGTAAAACTGGAATAGGAACTGATGCCTCTGCAAAATGTCGACAGAAAAAGATATTTTAGCCATCTGATGGCTAAAATTTGCGACATACTTGGCATGCTTTTTACATATATAAAAGTCTGTAGAACAATATTGCATTCTTAAATAAACCACAACCGCCAAACATTACAGAACAAACTAAACAACACATTTAAACATTTCTAAATATCAAAAAGGGAATTTCCAATGCTTAAGTGAAAGAGAATATTTGTAATTTATAAACTGGGTACACACATATTGCAAAACTATTTCACATGTAAATGTTACACCCTGGTACTGGAACGGGAAGATATAAAGAAAAACTCTCAGACACGATGCTTCATCTGTAGCAGCTCTGGCGTGAATTGTATTTTTCTCAAAAGATGCACAAATATTCATGTAACAAACACCCCAGCAGCGTTAAACATCTTCACTTCATTGTCTGTTCTCATGACATATTCCATCAACAGGTCAGTCCATTACTCCTTAGCAAAACCAAATAAGGCTGATAAGTTGCAACAGATCTTAATAACCATAAATGCATACCTTTATAAACAAAGGAATAAAGTATTAAACAAAACAATATAGTTTCAAATATGTGTTCATGTGTTTACATTTACCACACTTCATCTCCAAAATCATAGGAAATAACTTCAGGAAAATAACAGTGACTGTGCTAATTAAACATGGATTCTGCTTTGTGAATTTATCACCCATATTCCTATTTTCCAGATTAAATACATACACATTAACGGTCGCACAACATTTGAGTTTCTCTGAACCGAACACATACACAACGCACATCGCACGTGACGCAGCTGCACACTGAGGAAACGTGGCTGAGCTAGCTACTAACATCAAGTAAACAGTCAAAACGGGAATAATCATTCCACAAAACGGTTCAACATTCCACCAGCAGCTACCAGATATTATCAATCACATCTTCTGAAAGTTTCAATACATAACATACTAAATTTCATACC
>JALJCO010007024.1:0-10833 GCA_023101725.1 Atherinomorus stipes | reverse complement strand
TCCACAATTTTCCTGAGGTGGTCGCTGGGCGGTGCCATTATCAACAGTTACGGGCGAAACTTCCGGTGCGCACAGGAAGTAGCAGTTTAGTTGGGTAAAAGCTGGAGCTGGTCGCGGAGAATCATGTTTACGTTTGCGTCTGGATAACGGATAAAGTTAGCGACTGGATAAAGAAATGAGATGTGTCTTTAGTCTTCACGTTGGTGAACTTGTTCAGCTTAGCTGCTGCTTTCATGTCCCCTGATGATCCGCACAGCTCTGGTCTGATAATGAAGTCAGACGCAGACGGATGCGGTCAATCCCAACGAGCCTACCTGTGTAAGCTCCAAGCCTGTTGTATAACTTCACCATCACAATCCACAAAGCGTATTATGTAGCTAAAGATGTTGGTATAGGCTACCCTCGGCCACTTTTTCCTCATCCTCCCAATCCGTAACAGAGGGAAGGAGCAACTGACATTTCACCGTTTGATCGCTGTTTTGTTGTGTGCTCCCATTTCGCCACTGCGGTGTTTAAGTAAAGCACCTACACACAAGCTAATTAAATTTTTAAAATGCGATATCGTAATGTCACCTTGCCTGGAAGGTACTTCTGCTAAAACCAGATGTTCCGTACGATAATTTTTGGCCACGCCCACAACCCAGAAGTAGCGCCAGGAAAATTGAGGATAAATATGTCCTCGATATGGTTTGAGATGATCAAATCTCAGAAACTGTGAGGGCCTGCAAACTTGTCACCAACAAAACATTATTAACCCTTTTACTTTTTTAAGAATGGTCAGTTAAGTCAATAATAATAATCCTGTAACAACCTCTTTTATTTGGTTCAGATTGTGAGACATTTTTCCAGCATTTGTTGCCCCCTGTCTATGGAGTAGTCTGCTGGAGGACCCAAGGGCTGCAGACAATGTTCATAATTTTAAAGGCAGGCTCAAGGCTCACTTATTTAATTTGTCTAATAATTGATCTCATTATTTATTTATTATTCAGTTTATTTATCAGTCCTCATTTCTTTTAGTTCTTATTTTTATGACATTTTAGCTACTTTATTACTATAATTTTTATCTTCCAGTATTTATCGATTTATTTTTCTGTTCTTAACATTTATAGTTTTATCTTTTTGTTCCATATCTCCAGTGTTTTCTTAGTGAGGATCGTTGGGGCAGGGATTAGCTCAGTTGGTTGAGCAGCCGCCCCATGAACAGAGGCTACAGTTCCTCAGCGCAGTCGGCCCTGGTTCGATACCCTTTGCTGCATGTCACTCCCCACTCTCTCTGCCCCTTTCCTGTCGCTATATACTGTCATTTAAAAAAAAAAAAAATCCTTCTTAGTGAGGATCGCCTGAACTAGGGCTGTGGTTGGCCTTGGCTGGGACATCTCTTGTGGTGGGTATTGGCTTCACTGGGGGGGGTCTGTGGCAGTGCTCCATATGGCTGCTAGATTATGAAAAAAAAATCATTATCACGATTATTTTATTAATATTGAAATCACAATTATTCAAACGATTACTTTTTAGTTACATGATGCATTTATTTGGCATTTCGTTCTCTTTCAAACAATGTTTTATTGATTACAAATATTTACCCATATTGCTGTTTTGCAGTGTACAAAACATTAAATGAATAAAATAAAAACACTTTGAGCATTAAAGGGACTTGAGGCAAGATTAAGAAATGAGACTCGCGACTGCCACAACTGGCGCTTCAGGTAACTGCAGTCCCAAGCCAAGCCGTCACGGGAGCGTGCACAAGCTGAAGCTATAATGTTGTTTACTCACCTTTTTCTTCGTATTTACACTTTTGTGTGTCTTCAGTTGCGGACGTCACGTCCGCAGGGCAGCGTGGAAAATTCAGACACCGAATTGCAGCGCATTTTGCAGCATACAGCTTGTTCAAGGCAACGGAGAGAAACATGGGTGAAAACATTATTTTTGGTATTTAGCGCTTCATCACCCATGACATGCATGTTTTTTTAAAATTCCTGCCTCTAGTCCCTTTATGCAAAAAAACGTCGAAAACACATGTATCCAAAATAAACAATGTATCAGCTATTCTGCATTTTCTTTATATTTGAAGAATAAAATAAGTATTGTTCTTAATATAAAAAAAATCCCAAAATAAACTTTGTTAAGCTTTAGTGCAATGCTAGACTATTCCAAATCTAACAATTTTGTTAATGACACCCAAGAAATTGCCTGGTTGGAAGCCACTGAAATTAACTTAAGAATAACTTTCAGAAATTGTGAAAAGAAACCCCCCTCAAGGAAAAAAAAATCGATTGTAGGGGTTTGGAGATCATTTGACACAAAAATTTAAATCACAATTTAATTTTTGATAAACTGCAACAGCCTGAGTGCTTCGCTGCTGTGGGCCCCTTGCTGGTTTGTGGCAGGCTGGGCGCCTGGTGTGTGTGCGTGTGTGTGTGTGTTTAGCAGGTGTTGGGCTGTTTTGATTCTGCTTGATTTTGATTTGAGACTAACTTGATGACAAGAATACTAAACTGCCCTCTTTAGATTTTCTTTCCCCATATTTTTTAAATTGTTTGGAAAAAAATGACCTCACAAACAAATTGCATTAAACCTGTGCAGTCATCTATACTAAAGAGAAAATACTAATATTATTTTTTTTGAATCCCTGTCTCTGTACTATGGAGCATATATTTAGGGGTAGAAATCTCAACCAACTCAACAACACCCTGTGGGTTTTTAAATAAGTCATTCAGTGAGCACTTCACATTTGCAAGTAATTTATACATCACTTCCAGCTCAAAGTAGAAATATCCAGCCTCCATATCTTTATGCCCACCAAGCTTTGATGCAAGTTACAGCAAACTTTTCATGAAAAGATATAAAGTTGACTTACCTTTAAGTGATATTTCAGTCACTTCTGCATAAGACAGTTCCGTGACCTGAGTGAGCCTGAGACCGTCTGGACTGTTTTCAACACCACCAACCGTGTTGCTGAAACATGTTTGTTATTGGAAAAATGTAAATAATTGTCTGATGCAGAAGTGAAATGCTATACATGTACACAACATAGTTTTTGCATTACTTTTTTATAGAATGGTAACAATTTGGCAACAATTTCTTTTAGCATTAGTTTTCATATTGGAAAAGATTCTGGTTCTCCAAACAAAGAACGTCTCAACTGCTTTTCATTGTGGGGGAAATACTGATTATTTTTTAGTACTTCATACAAGAATAAAAGTGAAAAAGGAAAAAAAAAAAAAGAAAATAGAAAAGCACTCGGCGTGCAGATCTCTGCCAGGGAGGTCATTTTGACAATGCTCAAAAAATATTTTGTTTTATATTCTGACGAGTAAATTTCTACTCTGAGTGGCAAGTGGATTTTTTTCCTCAGAGTTTAAAAATTCTGAATTTCCATTAGTCATAACCTGAGGCTCATATCCATGATTTTCCTGCGCTACTTCTGGGTTGTGGGCATGGCCAAAAATTATGGGCGAAACTTCTGGTTTTAGGGGAAGTACCTTTCGATTCGGTATTCACATCACGATCTCGTATTTAAAAGGTTAATTAGCATGTGGCCCGGTGCTTTAAAGCATGATGGCGAGATGGGAGCACACACCAAAACAGAGATCAGAGGAGGTGAAATGTCGTTCCTTCCTTCCCTCCTCTATTATGGGTGGGGTCTGAAGGAACATATAAATGCAATGTACTATTATTATCATCATCGTTATTATTTTTGTTATCATAACATTATTATGATTATTATAATTGAGGGTTTGGGTGGTCGTGGATAACATGGGGGGGGGGGGGTGAAAAGGTGGCATGAGGAAAAGAGGATACACACCAATAAGTCCAATATCTTTGAATAAAACAAATCAGAATTATGAAAAGGATTTGTGACAGTCAAATATCGGCCCATCCAGGTTTTGTAAAAATTGGTTTATTGAAGTATGAAACACCGGTTGTTTAAAATAATCTTGTAGCCTGTTAAAAACACCAACATGGATTTATTACTGGGAGCATCCTGTCCAAAAACCAGAGCTTGCATCCATGAAAGGTTCGTGGAGGCTAGTTTTAAACCGATCAGGATCAGGTTCTGTCTGCACTGGGTGGAGATACCACAATCTGTTCCTTGATGCAGAGAGCCAAAGTGGAATGAGCCCGGAACCTCCACAGCTATAAAGTAGGGCCTGTGATGATGGTGGGAGAAGACCTGGTCCTGTGTGGACCTGCATTCCCCCACAGAGCTCCCGTCTCGTTGTGATGCTGATGACGACCAATAACAATGAAAAAAAATCAATCATGGACTTCATGATCAAAATGTACAACCATGAACACATGATGTCCTTGAACTCCGGGAAATCTCATTTCTTTATCCAACCGTTAACTTTATCCTTTAGCTTTATCCAGACGCAAACGTAAACACCATTCCCCAAGTCCAGCTATGCTCTTTACCCGTCTAAACTGCTACTTCCTATGTGCACCGGAAGTTGATAGTGGTGCCGCCCAGCAACCGCCTCAGGAAAGTTGATAACTTATCCACAATTTTCTTTTTATTAAGAGTTAAGAGTTCTTGAAGAACTCTTAATGTTCGTTTTTCAAAGCTTAAACAAAACAGATTTTCCATGAGTTTGGTCTGAACTGGCTTCCCTACTGTGTAGTTTTAACTGCCAGATTTCTCTTTGTTGTTGGGTACTGGTCAGAAGTAGTCCAGTCTGCTTAATGGTAGGGAATTTGGAAGAGCTAATTATTGGTTATCAACAATTAGTGTTAAAGCATAATCATTAATATTCAATGAAAATATTAATGGGATACATCAACTTTGGGGCACCACTGGGGAATCCCAGAAAATGAAAACAAAATGTTGGTTTCAGTTGGTTTCAACAACTTTCACACACAAAACAACTGAATTTATAAATGATAAACACAAAGATTCAGTCAGTGATACTTAATAAACACTACGACTCACAAGCTCTGCATTTCATTTTGTTACGGGTTATTCAGTGGTACTTATCTCAAAAGAGGCAGGCTCTGGGGAAGAGAGGAATAGATGTGAGTCAGTGTGGTTTTACATGTTCTCCCTGGATGGCTTTCCCTTCACAATTCAAAACATTGATGTTAAGTTTATTAATGATTGTAAATTTAGCTCAGGTGTGACCATGCAGGGTTGTTTGTGTCTGTGTTGGCCTTGTGATGGACTGTTGACATGCATGTGGTGTACTCCGCCTCTTGCCCAGTGGCAGCTTGGACAGGCTCCATACTTCCTGTGGGCCTGATTAGGGGCTGGTTACGAAATCTGAATGAAGAAAAAGGGAAGACATAACTTGCTCTTCTTCATTTAAAAAAAACCAAAACAAAAACATAAAATAGCCAAGGCTACAGACTGAACACGTGCATTACTAAAAGGATGAACTGGAAGTGCATTTTAGGTGTCTATCATCTGAAATTAATGGGCCCCCCTACAAAAGATCAACTATTTGACCTTAGGGCTGCACAATATAAAGCAAATTTACCTTCATCGCATTGTTAGCCTGCACAATGTACATGTGGCCGGATGAAGTAACCCGGGTGGGATTCAATCCATAGACTTCTGGGTGAAAGTCACGCGTGCTAACCATTCAGGCAAAGAAACATCCCCTTAGCCAAGTAACCAGTGTGCGTCATTCCTCGGAAGCATAGTGACAGGACTGTCAACTGCCACATCTCTCCCTCTTTTTACATGCACGTCCTTGTGCTCCACGTAGGCTGTCACTCATCCAGAATCCATAGACCCACCCCTAGTGCTACATGGATCCCAACTTACAAGTGCCAAGTTGTGGCAGGACAAAGGAGGGCCAGGGCAGGATTTGATCCCCAGACTCCCAGGTGAGAGTCATGCACGCTTACCAGTCAGCCAAAGGGACATCCCCTTGGCTAAGTAGCCAGGGCACATGATCACTCGGAGGCATATTGACAGGACTGTCAACTGCCTCATACATATCACAAAGATAACCTAAACTGTAATATCTACTCTAATAGTGTCTATGTTTGCATATATTAAGTGACATGATGGTGTCCCAGTAACATCTTTGTGTATTAATGGCCAATCAAATGTGTAAACATAGACACTACCCGATGTCTATGTTTGCATAAAACCTAAAGCGGAAAGACACTGAATATCCGAGTATTTTATTTACTGCAAGTTGTATCGTCATCACAAGTCTCAACAGTGTTATTGCATATAGCAAGTTTTCTTAATATCGTGCAGGCCTATTTGACCCCCAATTCGAATTTATGGTGATGGATTAAGCAATAAGATTCCTGTTAAAAACGTTTTTAGACAGAGATTATTTTACATTGGGTGTTATACCTACAATGACTGAACCAGGAGAAGTTTAGTTGTATATTTACACCAAACTTGTCAAGCTTTTTTAAGATTGTTAAACTTTATTTAAGAATACTGTATGGGTGCACAGTTGTTAAATAAGTAATTCGGAACATTTAGCAGTTTTTAAAAAACTAGGTAAGAAATTTCTAACAGGATTGAGACACCTCTTACCCCTATACATGAGCGTGCAAAATGGAGGGGAAGGGGGGAACTGAGATTGGGCCTTAGACAGAATTCATACCTCCAGAAGCTGTGAAAATGTTTGTATTTGAACAGGTTCTTTTGTCTACCGGTGATTGTCAGAGTACATTCAGAGCAATTTGAAGAACTCTCATGTGGCTTCAGAGAACCACAGCATCCCCAGGAGCTAGAAAATGTAACTGAAAAGATGAATATATGTACAAACTTGCATGATGCCATCACAACATGGCTGCAGATAAACAGCCTGCATCCTCCTTCTTGTTTAAAGGAATAGTACACCCACAGAATGATGTGCGTTCATTTTCAACTCACCGTCATGCTGAACAAGACTCTGGAGCACTTTTTTAATATCTCAAATGCAGCCGGAGATCTGAGAGATTTTTGTTTTTCCTCAACTTTCATATGATGGAGTTCACTGGCACTCAACACAAAAAGGTCCATAAAAGTCTCATTAAACTTGGTAATATTCCTCCATACTATGTATGTGAGTACTATGTGATATATTGTCAAAGAAATTCCCCATGGTTATAATTTGTCATCTCACAATAAAAATGATCAATTCAATTTATCAGGTTGTATTTGTAGTTATTTATACAGTTATTTTTGCTAGTGCACTGTTTCAATAAGTGTCAAATTTGTTCTCATATTTCAGACTTGTTTGTTTGGTGTTACTACAGTTTTGCAGTGCAGGTGTACTACCTGAACTTAATTTATATAGTTTAGTGGCTTCTAGTATTATTTTAGGGCTCTTAAGACAGAATGTAATGATAGCTTTATAATACAAACAATTACGGCGATATTTTTATTGTCAATTATTGTTATCGTAATAAAAAACAGAAATTATTGTGATACATTTTTTAGTCCATATCGCCCCATCCCTACTCCATACTGCTGCTCGTCCAATGTAATCCAAGTGTCCATAATGTACTCGAAACGACATCATTTAGTATATTTTTATAGCCTAAACAGTAGCACATTGTACTTCACAACACTACAAACAACTAAACAGAAATAAACAGAAAATAAATAAACCATAAAACAAGTCAGGAAGCGGCAGCTCCACTATACAGTCGCTAACAAACCACACATTTTTGAATGCAGAAACATCTGCATTCAAAAATGCAACACCAAGGAGTTCCTTACAACTGAACACAACACCCCCCGCACCCCCCAGCTGTCCACAAATGTTTCAGTCTTCTCAGTCAGTTTATAAAACTCAAACTCCAACCTGAGCCGAGCTGCCAGCATCCCAGTGAGCATCATCACCACGTCCTCCGTCCCCCCACCCCTCACACGGTTCTTCCTGGTCTTCCAGATAGCCAGCTTCACCTGTCCTGAGATCAGGTTGATCAGCGTGTGGACCTTTTTCCTTTTAACAGTGTAGCGTGGACCATAAATAAACAACCAAAAAGAAAAAGCTTCTCCTAACGCCTGAAACCAAGCCCCCACCAAGGAGAAAAGCCCCGCCAGCCTACTACACCGCATAAACAGATGGTGGACCGTCTCAGGTTGTGAACAGAACGGACAGTCCTCCCCCGTGTCAGGATTGAGGTGTGCCAGATACCTGTTCGTCGCTATGGCCCCATGTACCACCCTCCACTGGAGGTCCCCTGTTCTTTTGTCCACAGGGGGCTTGTACAGGGACTGCCAACAGCCCCTCTGGGACAACCCGCTGCCAAAAACCTCTGTCCACTTTGAAGCCTTCACCCCTGCCAGAGATTGGAGATTGGAGACCTTCACGCTGAGCTGATAGACTGCCTTCTTCCCCAACGTCTCGAAGACACCACTCTCCGGGGTCTGAAAGGACAGCAGAATGTCCACTTCATCCTGCCACTGGCCAACGGCAGGAGAGACAACCAGGGACGGAAAAAGGTATTCAACCCCGTCCTCCCACTGATCCAGAACAGTCTGATCCTCAGCAAACAGTCTGAGGGTTCCCGGCAGCGAAGCCTGAACCTCCTCCACCAGCCGGACCAGCAGCCTCCTGGACCTGATGTTCAGCAGCTCAGACAAACGGGACACAGAAGTCCTCATCAGGTGACCCAGAAAGAAAGAAAGAAAGAAAGAAAGAAAGAAAGAAAGAAAGAAAGAAAGAAAGAAAGAAAGAAAGAAAGAAAGAATGTGCGATCTCGTCTGCTGTGGCTTCCGTAGTGTTGTGAACTCGCACGAGCGTGAATCGCGGAAGTACAATGTTCTACTGTTTAGGCTAAAAACATACTGATTGATGTCGTTTTCAGCAAATTCTGGACGCTACCCACTCAGGACACTTGGATTACATTGGACGAGCAGAATGGAGGAGTTTTTGTAGACTTTTATGGACCTTTTTCTGTTGAGCGCTGGTGAACTCTATTCTATGAAAGTTGGGGGAAAACAAAAACCTCTCCGATCTTCAGCTGCATTTGAGATATTAAAAAGTGCTCCGGAGTCTTTCTCAGCATGACGGTGAGTAGAAAATGAAGGCACATCATTCTGTGGGTGTACTATTCCTTTCAGTCAATCTTCATCTTCATGAACCGTGACAAAATTTATTCTCCTGGGATGTCATATTTGATACCCACCTGTCTAGCTTGTGTGCACTATATAGAATTTAATCTAAAATTGAGAATTTGGGCACAGAAAGAAAGAACCACAAAAATATAAAACATAAAAATGAATCCAGAGCATGTGAAATACAAACTATACAGCTGTTTTTCTATTTACTGCTGTAGATAAAAGAAACCAACTCAGTGCTGTCCAACACATGCAACCAAAAGCAGTCTTTTTGTACATCCCTGATTGGAACACAAAGCGATAACCTCACAGTGTTGTGCCTTTCTTTAGGGGGTTGAAGTAGAGGGTCAACCGTGTTGCAGCAAAGCAGCAGAGCAGCTTTAGAGGTCCTGTGCCTGGGGGGAAACATGTCATAAACGTGATGTGGCTTTCCCTTTCTCTCTCTCTCCGTCTGTTCTCTGTGTCTCTCTGTCATTATAATGTGTCTCCCTCTGGCTGTCAGGTCCAGGTGAGACAGGTGACGCCTGCTTTTTTTTTTTTTTTTTGGACGATCCATCCATATGGCATGGAGTATCCAGAGAGAAGGATGACACGGATCTCCATGGAAACACTGCTGTAGCCACAGTCGATGTTAATTCTACCCCCTCTCCATCTCCCGTCTCCTCTCTCACACACACACACACTTACACACTTACACAATAGCATGCCCTCTTCCAGAAGATTGAAAACTCTTGATTGTCCAGACCCCTGTGGAGAGCTCTCTACACGTAAGATCTGCATGCAGACTGTTCCCTTGCCAACCATAACAAACACACATGCGTGCACACACACAACCAGTTGTGCAACCTAATAAATTGTGCTCAGCCACTGGCCTGCTGTGCCCTGTGGGTCAGTGTGTGGAGCAAAGAGTCATTAATCATCCTCAACATGTACATCCGTATAGATTTTTGTAATGGTCGTATCTGAGGTTCACTGTTACCGTATGTATGTGTGCTCTGGCATTTATTCTATTTATTTTATTCAAATTTGAGTTGAGATGTCTTCATTGTGTTTTTCCGTGCATTTTCATGTCTGCAGTAAATGTGGAGCTACCTGCCAGCCCCCACCCCCCGCCTTACAGCGAGCCTGTATCCCTTCACTACAGCTTTATTGCTTTTTCCTTTCCTGCTTCAATTCCACTGCCCTCACTTTTTTGTCACTCTTTGCTCCACACTCAAAAGGGTGTAGGTGCACCCCCCCCCCTTCCAGTTCCCCCCTAATCTCACTCATCCTCCTCACTTGCATTATCTATTAGATGTGGCCTGTCAGGTCTCCTGTCCTCTGTAATGGGAGTCAGGAGAACCAGATTGCACAGCGTCACATTAATTTGCTGCGGCTAACTGTTCATACATCCAAGCAGAAATCAATGTGCCAGCCCCAACCTTTATCTCCCCGGCATTATCATCACCACTGACATAAATACACCGTTTGCCCTTTCCAGCACCTATGTTTCTTTTGTCTGCCAGAACATACTCGCACAGCCAGAGTTTAGTTTTCCGTCCTGCAAAAATTTCTGTTCTTCATCCAAGAAATCGGATATATTTTCCCAAATAGTAGATTTTGTTCCACAAATAGCAGGCTTTGCCAATATGTGATGTGAAATCTGCTGTCTGTGTGCTCACCTGGCTATTTAGGGTTCCAAGCCCGCGGAGCAGCGCAGGGCCCGCGTTGCAGTGCAACGCGGTTCCCAGCACTCCAGCGTGCTGGAACCCTATTGTTTTTCGTTCGTTTTTAGGGTTCCAAGCCCGCGGAGCAGCGCAGAACCGTGTTGC
>JALJCO010007023.1:0-27390 GCA_023101725.1 Atherinomorus stipes | reverse complement strand
ACAGTACTGTATATGATCAGAAGAGGGAAATCTTGTGCAAATTGTCATTTGTAATCATCAAGTATGTGGTCTCTACATCTGTAAAGGTCTCAGGAATCCTGTAGTGTGTACCTGGCTTTAGGGAAATAAGTGTAGGGGCATGGATGAAAATAAGAATTGGGCCGTTGCTTCAGCAAGGTGAGATACCAAGAGCGGGTATTTCTCCCGGTGTGAAGCAAATAACAGGTCAAAGGATGATAAACAAATGTAACAGCTTGTAACACGGTGGAGTATGTGACAAAGGGCTCATAATGTCCATCTATAGACAATTTTAAAGTTTACAAACTTTAAAATTGACTGGATTGGACTGGAGGACTGGATTTCCTCATCAAGGAAATCCAGTCTTAACTTGAAGACTTGATGAGATGAGTGGAGTCTGGTGTGCTACTGCTTGGTTGGAAAGAAAACCAGCAGCCACACGGCCCTTTCTGGAATCACTTTGACACCCCTGTCCTACAGTCTTCGCTGCAAGCTTTCCTCTGTTTTTGCCTCCAGCTACAGTGGTGACGTCACTGTGACGTAGGCCATGAGAGGGTCTCTTAGCTACCACTTCGCTGTGGTCGGGTCATGGGCGCAGCAGCCAGATAATTGCCCAGACCTTCATCTCCCCAGTTACATCTTCCAGCTCAGGGGACCGTGGAGGTGTTCCCAGGTCAGACGTAGTCCCTTCAGTGTGTCCCTAGGAACGCCTCATGACCCCTCCCTGAACCCCAGAAACACTTCATATCCTTCTGTTTCCATCCGCAGCACATAGTATTCCCTGTCACCGTCATGTCCTCACCAGGATCTCCTGGCCTGGTGCGTCCAGGAAGCCTGGAACGAAGGAGCTACTCTGACCTGCAGCTAAATAAGATGCATGACAAACAGCTTTGCAGCCATGTCTGCCTCTGATATGTAATTTCACCCTCCTCTGGGTTTACAAGCCACAAAAAAAACAGTCCTAATTCCGCATTTGGATGGGGGACTATTAACCACTGGCCACAGGTGCTGTGAGGCTGACACTCCTCAAGCACAAGAGGTAATGAAAGGTAACACCTGCCATACTTGGTAGGACTGTTGACGCGTTTGTGCGCATGAATTCACATGTGTGTTCATCAATGACAGCTTCGTGTAATTTGAGCAGTATAATTAGCCGGGTGGGCAGCTGCTGTATACCTGACTATTTATGCTTCTAATAGGGACTTCTGTGCCACAAAACCAGTCTCCCTTCCTCCATAATCTCACCAAACCTTTTAAAATCTCCCTGTTAGCTGTTATCTGGTAAAAAGCACGATCATTCTGCATCATTGTCACAGAATGGGGGTTAAGATGAGAAGGATTAATTAATGTCATTTTAGGAAGCAGCTGGTCAGTTCAGAGTTAATCAGAGCAGTGCATGAGGTAGAAATCTTCCCCAACCTCTCTGGTCGCTCCAATTCTGCTGAAATTTAGAGAAAATCAAAGAAAAAAGAATTTTGGACTTTATGAATAATCGAGGGGAACAGAGGAGGATGTCATTTTTCATTTTTTAGAAAGTAAACTTGTGTTAACATCGACAATTTTACCTTTTCTCAGTTTTCTGCTTATTTTATTCCCAGCAGAACATAAACAACATACACTATATTGCCAAAAGTATTTGCTCACCCATACAAATTATGGGAATCAGGTGTTCCAATCACTTCCATGGCCACAGGTGTATACAATGAAGCAGTGAGGCATGCAGACTGTTTTTACAAACATTTGTGAAAGAATGTGTCGCTCTCAGGTGCTCAGTGAATTCCAGCGTGGAACTGTGATAGGATGTCACCTGTGCAACAAATCCAGTCACGAAATTTCTTTGCTCCTAAATTTTCCACAGTCAACTGTAATATAAGAAAATGAAAGTGTGTTGGAATGACACCAACTCAGCCAGGAAGTGGTGGACCACGTAAACTGATGGAGCGGGGTCACCGGATGCTGAAGCCCATAATGTGAAGAGGTGGCCAACTTTCTGCAGAGTCAATCACTACAGACCTCCAAACTTCATGTGGCCTTCAGATCAGCTCAAGAACAGTGCGCAGAGAGCTTCATGGAATGGGTTTCCATGGCGATCAGCTGTATCCAAGCCATACATCACCAAGTGCAGCGCAAAGCATGGGATGCAGTGGTGTAAAGCACACCGCCACTGGAGCAGTGGAGGCGTTCTCTGGAGTAATGAATCGTGCTTCTCCATCTTGCAATCTGATGGAGAAGTCTGGGTTTGGTGGTTGCCAGGACAACGGTACTTGTCTGACTGCATTGTGCAAGTGTAAAGTAAAGTGGAGGGGGGATTATGGTGTGGGCTTGTTTTTCAGGAGCTGGGCTTAACCCCTTAGTTCCAGTGAAAGGAACTCTGAATGCTTCAGCATACCAAGACATTCTGGACAATTCCATGCTCCCAACTTTGTACAGAGTCCTGACTTCAACCCGATAGAACACCATAGACTGAGAGACAGGCTTCTGGTCCAACATCAGTGTGTGACTTCACTTCTGTGCTTCTGGAAGAATGGTCAAAAATTCCCATAAACACACTCCTAAACCTTGTGGACAGCCTTCCCAGAAGAGTTGAAGCTGTTCTAGCTGCAAAGGTGGACCAACGTCATATTAAACCCTATGGATTAGGAATGGGATGTCACTGAAGCTTATATGTGAGTCAAGGCAGGTGAGCGAATACTTTTGGCTATATAGTGTATCAGATTATGAAACGGAGACTGATATCAGTTCATGGAAACTATGAGCTGATTGTGGAGTTCCTCAGGGTTCTGTGCTTGGACCAACACTTTTCACATTATACATTATGGAACCAGCCAGAAGTCAAAGGGAGTTTTTCCTTTCTACTGTTGCCTGCCACCTCATGCAGCTCAGGATTAGGGAAGGCGATGTTAAAATTTTTCCTGTCGATACGATACCAGTAATTTATGCTACTTTTTCATCAATACCAATACTTTTAGGCTGGAGTCTCTTCCTGCCTGCATCAGCTCCATCCTGGGTCCGTTGCACCCTCACGCCTCAGGCAGTAGGCTCCCCCGCAACTCCCCAGTGGCTCCTCTGGCTCTGGCCCAGGGATCCGGCACCCAACCAGCAGCACCTCCTCCTCTGACCAGTCCTTTCATTTCTCTCGTCTCTATTCTGTCTGGTCCCTTGGCTGTCCACACGCCAGCTTTTATCACGCTGCAGTCAGCCATCAGGGGAGGAGCACACTCTCCGGGTGTTGCCAATCAGTTCATTATAACTCCCAGGAGCTTGGAGATAAAAACATGTTAAAAAACCACACACAATAAAACATAAAAACCATGCTAAAACCAAGCTAGTGGGCAGAAGTCCAGTTTCTAGCAGCATGCTAGTTCACCCTGTAACAAAAGCACTGAAAAATAACCAAACATAATCATCATCACTAACAGTAGCAGCATCATCATGAAATCTGATAGGCTACCACCATCATGTGACACAGAAGCTATCTGGCTGCTTTTACACACAATTTATTTTGTCTAAAACTCTCAGAAGTATAAACAAACTGCATGTTTGGTATCTGTACAGTGGTATCTCCATACTCAAAAAATATCAAATATGATATTTTGTCTGGCTGGTATGCAAGTATCGACTCCAGAGTATTGATATGCCCATCCCTGCTCAGGATGTCAAGATCTGATCCAATCTGTTGGTTTCCTTAGCACGGCTATGATAAAATGGCTGGAGGTGATTTGCATGTGAAGCCCTGAGATGACCTCCTTTTGAACTGGAGCTATATAAATGAAGCTGAATTCTAACAAACTGTAACTTGCTGATATCTGTCTTAAGCTATGTTTATATGTTACAACTGTACATCATAAAGTAATAAATGCAGGTTCAAGGCAGGTTTCCTCCTTTAACTGCTGAGTGAAATGATATCTGCAGGGCTCAGGTAGCTGGTTTAAAATCAGCTTGATTATGTGTAACCAGATCAATTCCAAGATTAAAGATATAGTACACCCATAGAATGTTGTGACTTCATTTTCTACTCACCCTCAAGCTGAGCAAAGCTCTGGAGTACTTTTATCTGAAATACAGCCAGTGATCGTGAGGCTTTTGTTATCCGCCAACTTTCAGATAATGGGGGTCACAGGGGCTCAACACAAAAAGGTCCATAAAAGTCCACAAAATTTGTAATTTGTAACATGTAATTTTCTCTTTCTCATTCCGTAATGTCGTGAACTTGCATGGACGTTCATTGCGTGAGTAAGATGTAGTACTTTTTGGGCTATAAAAATATACTAAATTATATCATTTCGAGTAAATTATGGACGCTACCCACTCAGGACACTTGGATTACAGCGGATGAGCAGTATGGAGGAATATTGCTAAGTGGCCTTTTATGGATCTTTTTGTGTTGAGCGCCTGTGACCTCCAATTATATGAAAGTTGCCTGATAACGAAAAGCCTCATGATCTCCGGCTGCATTTGAGGTATTAAAAAAGTGCTCCTGAGTCTTGCTCATGAGGGTGAGTAGAAAATGAAGGCACATCATTCTGTGGGTGTACTATTCCTTTAAGACGTTACGGACGTTACGCTGTACGTTGATCAGCCTTCATCTTTTTCTTTCTGTTTTTGCCATGCCTGTTGCATAAACAAAACTTGATTTAATCCCAGTTTATTAAGTTTTGATACTCTCAATTTCACATTTACAACACGTTTTTAGAGTTGTGTCCATTAAATGTCCAAGGTTTCCTCTTCTGTGTTGGTAAAGAGCTGCATAAAAGTGGAATTGATATTTAACACCACAGGCTTATATAACACCGTTGGATAAAAAGTTTCCAGAATCTGCCCCCTGTGGTGTGTGTACTCCAGGAAGATGGAGTATTTGCAAAACAAAGTGCCTTGGTTGATGTAAGGTGTCCCTTCACTGGAAAGCAGCAAACAGAGTTAAAGAAGGCTTTGTCAATAGTGTGGGTTTGAGATGTGCATGTGCATGCACATCACTTTTGCGACACCAGCAAGAGTCATATTTGCTGGCATCTTAGCACCTCTTTCATTTGATGAATGTATAAAGAGCTCAAGAGCAAAGGCGACTGGTACATTGATCTGTGGTCACACCAGGATATCCTCAGTGGAATAAGGAGGCTATCACTGAAGCCACCCCTCATCTGCAGACAATAACTCCTGGACTGAACTGTGTCAAGCTCCAAAAACACCACTTTTCTTGCATTTTTCACAGTGCACCACTGTACTTTTGATTAGATGCTCCCTGCCTTTAAAAATCATGATGATGGCAAAAGACTGAAGATTAAAAGAACTAATGTGAGGCTGGAAACATGTTCATGACATGCTGCCATCATTAGTGATTAATCATGTCAACAGGATTTCTAAACCCAACTGCAACCAGGTTAGGATGCAGTGTGAAATATAAAAACAGAATGCAATGGTTTCCTACTCTCATCAACACATTTTATTCCTAGTAGCACATAAACAACATATCTTGATGAAACAGAAACATATTATCATTTAATGGAGAATATCAGCTGATTGTGAATCTGATGGCAGCTACACGTCTGTAAAAGTAGTTCCAGGGCGATGTTTACCATCCCGTAGTAACACGTCTGTAAAATAGTTCCATGGTTTTTTTAGTATTTATATTCCAGGGGCGATGTTTACCATCATGTAGTAACACGTCTGTAATAAAGTAGTTCCAGGGTGATGTTTACCATCATGTAGTAACACGTCTGTAATAAAGTAGTTCCAGGGTGATGTTTACCATCATGTAGTAACACGTCTGTAATAAAGTAGTTCCAGGGTGATGTTTACCATCATGTAGTAACACGTCTGTAATAAAGTAGTTCCACGGTGATGTTTACCATCATGTAGTAACACGTCTGTAATAAAGTAGTTCCAGGGTGATGTTTACCATCATGTAGTAACACGTCTGTAATAAAGTAGTTCCACAGGTGATGTTTACCATCATGTAGTAACACGTCTGTAATAAAGTAGTTCCAGGGTGATGTTTACCATCATGTAGTAACATGTCTGTAAAAAGTAGTTCCAGGGTAATGTTTACCATCGCGTAGTAACACATCTGTAAAAAGTAGTACCAGGGTGATGTTTACCATTATGTAGTAACACGTCTGTAAAAAGTAGTTCCAGGGTGATGTTTACTGTCATGTAGTAACATGTCTGTAAAAAGTAGTTCCAGAGTGATGTTTACCATCATGTAGTAACACGTCTGTAAAAAGTAGTTCCACTGTGATGTTTACCATCATGTAGTAACATGTATGTAAAAGTAGTTCCAGGGTGATGTTTACCATTGCGTAGTAACACGTCTGTAAAAAGTAGTTCCAGGGTAATGTTTACCATCACGTAGTAACACGTCTGTAAAGAGTAGTTCCAGGGTGATGTTTACCATCGTGTAGTAACACGTCTGTAAAAAGTAGTTCCAGGGTGATGGTTACCATTTTGTTCATGTTTTCTTATGCAGATGTGATTCTAGCACCAGAGGTTTAGGGGTGCCGAGCACCCAGAGAGCACATACAGTTAAAATCTATATATAAAAAAATCTCTTAAATTTAGGGGTGCTTCAGCTCCCCCACAAATGGCTAAAATATCAGATGTCTTTATGTTCTACTGGGAATAAAATATGAGTTGATAAGACACATGAATCAATCAATGCTTTTCTTATTTTTATTTTACACCAAGTCTCAGCTTTTTTGGTCTTGTGGTATTAGTTGATGTAATAATCAATCCAACTTGCTCTTTAGAGGACAGCTTGTTGAAAGGTAGCAGAAATATATTTAATTAATTTATTTTCTTTATAACAATGTGATAATACTTATAAACTAGATGATCATAAACGTAGTCATTGATTTAAATGGAGAAAATACTGCAACTCGCTAAATTTATCCACTATATCCCGCATTAACAAACTACAGAAGCAGCGTGATGTGGTTGTGTCTGAAAAGGGCAGTAAAGAAAGAGCCCCATCAAGCAGCCATACACTATCACTGGCATAATTGACAATGTGCTCCCACCATTGACGAGAGACAAAGCACACATTTAGCTGGCCCATTTAGCCGGCCCACTGAGGCTTTCAGCTGCTCCCACGTTGTTGATCAGTAGCTGTCACTGCATGCATCACAGATGAGCCTCCACAGCAGCAGGGCTATTTGAAATCAATGGGGTCATAACTGTGGCGTAAATAGATAGAAAATTGGGCCGCTCGCTAGAGGCCAAAGAAGCATGTGGCTTACATCAATATCTACTACCCCAAGTGGAAGAAACAGCGCTCTCCAAGCTTGGGCTAAAATTGAATTCCATGGATAGATAGATGGGAAAATGAAAACATTGATAAACCTCAATGAGCTGCATGAAGGCTGCGAATATGATATTTTTTTCAACAATCAGCGGCATGCACGGGGCATATTTTGCTGTGAGGACATTGGATTGTGCGTACTGTACACTGTGTTCTGTTTGATGGTCTGAGAGCTGCCAAATTGGCAGCTGGGAGATGATAGATCATTGTTGTTATGAATGGCAGCGGTAATGCTCTGTGCCTGGGGAACAGTTGACGATGTGGAAACTCTCGACTCTACAAAGGCTGCTGGAGCAGCAGGAATGATCACGCTTGGTTATATACAATCACATCCATGCAGGCAATCTGAGAGCAGAATAGCTGTTGAATTATTTATTTTGGAAGCTGTCTTCACTGTTGACACATTATTCTGATATTTTATAATCCCTTACAAATGGCTCATTCACTACCTTTATAACGTGGAGTTGCAGGTTATGACACTACACTACATACTGTGTGTGTGTGTGAACATACGTTTGTATTAGGTCACTTCTGAGGCATCTGAAATGGTCGAATTCTGGCCTTGAATGTGTGAAACTGTCGATAACGCTGTCTGTTTGTTAGGTGGAGTTTATTTTTTCTGCTTATCCCAAAATACATCATGCAGTTTATTTAAAACTGATGTTGTCTTTGGACCCGAGAACCTCAGGAAGACCGTCTATGGAATTACTGGATGGTATTACCTTGGTTTCTCGTACTACACAGCAAATTTGACAGTGTATATTTAACACTTTAGGAGTATATTGTACACCAATTTCGACGTTTATTTGGGTCGAAGGAGTCAGTGTACATTTCACACTGTTCTCACACTATTCTAGAGTTAAATGCCTTACACTTTAAGAGTAAAAATGAACTCTTAAGGCCCCTTCCAGAAGGACCGGCGGCGCGCAGAAGGGGGGGGGCACACACCCATACAGTGTGTGGGTGGCACCGCCGCGGCGCGCGCTCCCCCCCGCCCCGGGGACCCCGCGGGCGGCAAGGGCGGGCGCCGCCCCCCCCGCGGCGGCCACCCCCCTGCCACCCGAAGAACATTTTTTTCAGTGCGCGCGGCGCTGTGGCCACAACCGCCTAAGTCCACCAATAGGAGAGACCAGTTCAGGGAAAAAGTCTTTCTTTTTCTCAATGTAAAAAAGAAAGAAAGAAGTATGAAAGAAGAAAGCACCCCACCGACGGAGGACCCACCCACCCCCCACCTACTTCTCCCTCTCAATCAGGCCCACACCCCACCCTCTCCTCTTTATCTGCTCCTCCTCTTCTTCCCAAAACCCAATTTCTATACTTCTATGATGTGATGTTCACCTACCCCAAGCGCGCCCGACAGAGAGACCACCCACTCCCTCGCCTCTCAAACCCACGCCCCCCACACGCTCTCCCCCCCTCTGCTCTCTCCACCCCTCCGCCCCCCCCCCCGGTGGGGACCCCGAAAAAAAGCCCGCTCTTTCTAAAGGGCCTTTAGGGTTGCTCTCAAGTGTAAAAAATGAAAATAGACCTGCTTTGAGTTATTGGCGGTGAATACTAAAGGATTTTGAATTTTGTATTTATATTAACACCTTTCCTACCATGCATTGACCCAAAAGTACTGTCCTGTATGTCAGCACATAAATTTAGGAGAGTTGTGAAGATTAGTTGGTACTTTGACTCTTACCAACCAAGTACTGATAGTCAGGACAAACAACCAACTTCAACAACATTTTAATTAATGCACTGTACACACCAAGGAGACCCAAAGCGTTTACATACAGTATACACTTTACTCATGGTGCGGGACTGTACAGGGGGCCTTCCTGGGTGCACTTAGTTACACTTCATAGAGTCAATTATAACACTGAAAGAGGAAACTTGTTTTAACTCTGAAAATTTTCACCAGCACTGGTGGTTGTTTTACTCTCAATGGTGTTTGAATTTCTCTGAAAGAGTTTATATGACTTAACAACTCAAATTTAACACTGGGGATTTCACTGTGTACAGAGAACCATGGAGGTATTCTGGACCAGGATCTGTTCTTTGGCTCACATATAAAACAGGTCTCTAGGACCTCCTCCTTCCTCCTCTGTAATATTCCCAAACTGAGGAAGATCCTGTCTCAGAGTGATGCAGGAGAACTGGTCCATGGATCTGGTCCTTCCAGACTGGATGACTGTAATTCCTGATTATTAATCTGAAAAGTCTCCAGCTGATCCAAAATGGTGGATCAGGGTTGAAAGATCAGATTTTTCCAGGTTTATTTTCTCTCCAGCGGCTTCCTGTTACATCCAGAGAAGAGTTCAGATTCACCTCAAATATAAAGATCATTGTCCACTGGACCTGAAAGATCACAGAGATCCAGATCTTCCAGCAGAGCTTCACTCTCACCCCCTCGGAGAGACCTCGGCAAGCGCAGGAGGACGGCGGCACACCCATTCCTTTTGGTACTGGCGCCCGCCCGGCCCCCCCCCCCCCCCCCCTCCCCGCGGACCCCCCCGGCCCGCGCCAGCCGCGCGGGCCCCCCCGCTGCCGCCCCCGGCGCCGCTGCCCTCGGGTGAACATTTCCAATCCCGGCGCAACCCCCTAGCGCGTCACATACCAGAGCCCTGATAAGGGGAGCCAGTGAAGAGGTAAAGACTATGTATGCCTCCACCGGCACACAACGAGGAAAGGCGGATCCCAAGAAGCTCCCGGACGACCCTCACCTCCTCCCTCTTTCTCACCATCTGATCCTGGTCCCCCACCCTCCCACCTCTTCTCTTCTTCTCCTCTTCTCCCCCGAAGAAAATCTACTACCTCCATAAATTGAATATCCCTCTCACATCACCCTATCCCGAGGAAAAAACACCCCCTCCCTCGCCTCTCACCAACCCCCGCCCCTGCTCCCCGCCCCCCCGCTCTTCTCCCCCCCCCTCGCCCCACCCCCCGTGCCCCCCCCAGGAAAACGCGTCCCTATCTGAAAGGGCCTTCAGACTGCAGGCCTACTACTGGTTCCTCGAGGTTCTGAAGGTAGAACAGGAGGCAGAACCATCATCAGACCCCCTCTCTGTGGAACCAGCTCCGAGTCCAGCTTCAGGAAGCAGACCTCCTCTCTACCTTCAGATCATCTTCTAGTCAGGTGTTCAGCTCAGGTAGTTTGGTGACCATGATCCATCCCTGTAGTCCTGCTGCTGCAGGGGGGCTGCTGGGGGACATCCCATGATGCACTGAGCTCCTCTCTGCTGTCCATCATATTTCTCTTCTTCTTCCTCAGCAGGTCTCCCTGCATAGAGTCCTGCTGCTGGTGAACCCTCCTTCCTGTCCTCTAAACGCCAAATCGGTCCAGGAACATCGACCTCCTTCCTGGTCCTGTCACAGGATTTTCCTCCTGGTTTTGATTCTAATAGAGGTTTTCCCTTCTGGTCCAGATGGAGGTTTTTGCTGTTGGTTCTAGTCTTGATGGAGGTTTTCTCTCTAGTTCGGGTCCTGATGGAGGTTTTTCCTCCTGGTTCTGGTCTTGATGGAGGTTTTCCCTCCGAGTTCTGGTCCTGATGGAGGTTTTTCCTCCTGATTCTGGTCCTGATGGAGGTTTTTCGTCCTGGTTCTGGTCCTGATGGAGGTTTTCCCTCCTGGCTCTGGTCTTGATGGAGGTTTTTCCCTCCGAGTTCTGGTCCTGATCTGATCCAGTCCAGTGGTTTTCTTAGGTCATCATTTCGTTACTGGGTTTATGTTAACACGTATTATTAACTGGACTAATGTGGATCACATAGTTGGACTATTGTGAACTGGATAAAACCGGACGGTGCTTGTAAAGCTGTTGTGAGCTGGTGCTGTGTAAATTAAGCTGGATAGAATTTAATTAATTGATGAATCCGTGGGCTGCACGGTGGCGTGGTGGTTAGCACCGCAGCCTCACAGTAAGAAGGTTGCTGGTTCAATTCCCAGCTGGGGAGGGGGTTCAAACAATTCCAACCATGGCCTTCCTGTGTGGAGTTTGCATGTTCTCCCCGTGTAAGCCTGGGTACTCCAGCTTCCTCCCACCATCCAAAGACATGCATGTTAGGTTAATTGATCACTCTAACTTGCCCCTAGGAGTGAATGTGAGCGTGAATGGTTGTCTGTCTCTTTGTGTTGGCCCTGCGACAGACTGGCAACCTGTCCAGGGTTGTACCCCGCCTCTCGCCTGATAATAGCTGGGATAGGCTCCAGCAACCCCCACGACCCTGAACTGGATAAGCAGTACAGCAAATGAATGGTTGATCTTTTAGTTGTTCTTTATTCTGTATGATTCAATAAATCCAAGTTAGAATAATCTAATGAAAATCTCTTCTTACCTTCAGTGTTTATTGGGTCAAATTGTGATAAAAGTCCTTCTGTGAAACATTTAGAGGAATTTATCTTGAGTTGTCATATTCTCATTGTGAATCATTTCATGATAGTGAATAAAATGTTCAATTTCTAAATGAAAGATGTTTAAGTGCATTTATGCTCCTCACCGATGCTTTGTTAAAAGGATGTACTTTTGTCAGATGTAGAGCCTCATATTATCCATACTCTATCTTAATAGAGTTCAGTTCTTTATGAAGCTGCTCTCATCCAGATATTTTCTGTTTCTGTCATTAGACAATGAAAGAAAAGTGTAAAATTGTGTCTGAAAAGCAGTTCAGTGAGACTATGTGTAGACCCCCATGTGTAGCATTTCAAGACTGCTGGTCTGCTCTGATAAAATCTTTATTTTATTAGCACATTGTTATCAGACAACAACAACATCCACATTGATGGAATACGATGTCTGAGCTGTAATTTCAGCTTTATTTATCTGTGCAAGTGGCAGAATGTCTCCAACATTTTCTCACATAATCCACAGTTCACAAACCACAAGGAAAAGGTGCAATCAGGCTGCGGGCACTGCCCCCGGCTGAGTGGGGAGGAAGCTGAGGGGAGGTCCTGCAGTGGGAGAAAGACCTCATTCTGGTGCATCAGTACCTGAAGCACTTGATTTAAACATCAGGAGTGACCAGCAGTACATTTAAAAACATATCTGTACTGATAAAGTATTTTACAATAAGTGTGATGCGTCTTTTTTGTTGGAGTCATAATAACCTGTTTAGCTCTACCTATTCTTAAAACCTGAACTTGAAGATTATATGTCACAGGAAATGAGTATATGTCTGAAACCACAAGCCCTGTTTTAGTTCTCTGGAGTCACCAACTGATCACATATACACTTAACTCACGGTGCAGAATGGAACGGGGGAGCCACAGAATATGGTGGGAAATATTTTAATGAACCCATTACAGGACCAGTTACACTGATCTCACAGAAATATGTGAAATATACAGAGATTTGAATGAGGTCCTAAACACTTATCATATACTTGCCACAAAACTGCATGCATACCGCTGTGTTCACACCAAACGTAATTTGGGCTTCCAAAATGCACCTGATGCCCAAAGTTGGATGCTGGCTCACATAAAATCAGACGTTGACATTCAGTGTGGTGGTGGACCCATTGTTTTTCCCTTGTACAATGGCGGATGAAACTGAGCAGCTGCTTGGATTTATTTGCTGAAGACCAGAGAACAAAGTTGTCGGGCGTCTCTGCTCTGTCTGGATTAATCAGATTGTTCAGAGGTGTTCTGCGTTTGGTGGATTTCAACATTTACTCCAGGAGCTGGGCGCCAATGATGGGCGCAGCTTTCGTCTGATCCAGCCCAGTTTATGACCTGCAGTCCTGCATTGGGACATCATTATAAGCCCATTTAATCCCATCAGTACAGCAGGTCTTTAACCTGCCATTTGGAAACCTGGACACAGATTACAGTTTATCCTCCACTGAGTGAAGAGATTTCATGCCATCTCCTTGGTATTTCCCGTTCTGTCAGAAAATGTGTCTCTGTGTCATAACAGAGTGCCTCTCATTGGTTAATGGCCCGTGTCAAGGCTGCAAAAGTTCAGATTTTCCAACTCTGGCATTTGATGCACCTAATGTGTGTCACTCACGTCAAATGCCAAAATCGAAACGTGCCACACCCAATGTGCGAAATGCGCCGCAGACTTTTCATCGCCTCATGGACACGTGTCAGACATTGACTTTGCATGTAAACCTGACGCCCTTGACACCCAAATCGTGTTTAGTGTGTATGCACTAAGGATGGGCATAATTAATTGAAGATCGATAACTGATCATAAAGAATTTTTTTGATCACTTTTTTTTTTTTGATCATCCGACAGTGTTATAAAACAGAGTTTATTCATGTAGTGTACGTCTTGGAGCTGTAATAAATGTCAATATGTGGCGGTAATACAATATCCTACCAGCGGGGGGCGATGTAGCCTAAAGACAGCAGAGAAAGCTGCCTGCTCGCTGCCGTCTTCCCTCACTCAGCTGAAAGAAGGCTTGTCTAAACATGAAGCGAGCACAGCAAAGTCTAGTGTTGGACCATTTTGCGTTGAAAAATGACACCACACATTGTACATACTGCGACGAGTTTTATAAAAACTCGGCCAAAAACAACTCCCATGATGTACCATTTATAAAACGCTCATCTGACCGTGCTTAAAGTTGTACTTCTATGGTCATTTCAATAATATTTCTGTGTTCTCCATTATTATTGAATGCATTTTGCATCGTTTCTGTTTAAAAAAACCTTCTGGTTGCTTTGTATCCAGCTGTATTTGTATACTAGAAGAGAGGCTTGTGGTCCAACGGCAGGCTTTTCCGGGACCTTCTCATGAATTTCCGTCTGATTGGCTGCCTCCCATCAGTGTATGAAGGAAGCTCCGCCCTCTGCTCTTATTTCGTTACAGACAGGAAATAGAGCCGACAAACAAGTTTGTTCCGCCATGCTAACAAACAGTTAGCTAATTAGCTTCTCAACTCTGAAGCTACAGTCGTGCTGTCTTCACTTCTAGTGTGTAGTGGAGGGTTACCTACCTTCCAATGGACAGATAGAAACCCAACGTGGGATACGCTATTTGCAATGTGACGTAGGAGTGCGAGGCTGTTCCCGATTCGCTCTTTTCTTCGTATTGTTTCTCTGATGAGAAAGCACAGCCGACTGGGGGGAACGCAGGGTATAAGGCCGGGATATTGCCTGCGTCCATGACAATGTGGCCAACATCACGGCTGCCAGCAGTCCCACCAGAGTCAGCTGGGTGTCCGTTGCTTGCTTCTCACACACTCTCCAATTAGCCATAAACGAAGGATTTGCTTTCTACTTGAACCGTGTCATCTCTGCAGCTGACAAACTCGTTGCCCATTTTAATCGCAGCACTGTGCCAAGAAACATGCTGAAGAAGAAGCAGGCGCAAATGTGCATTGCCACCCATGGGCTCAATCAACCATGCAAAACATGATGGAACTCAGTCTGTAAGATGTTCAGTTGACCAAAGGCCAAAGTGCGGTCCTCCCTCAGCAACAGAATGAAGGTAAGCCGCTGGTGACTAGACTGGAATAGACAGACAAGCTAAATGTCGCTTATGTGCCTTGCCTATTTAGATATGGTATATTTTCTATCAGTTTAATTTCGTGCATTTATTTATACAGGTTCAGTCGGGCGAGTTTGTGACATCCGCCCTAATGATGGCATCAGCGCTGGACCCCCATCACAGACATTTAAGCTTTCTTTCACCAAGACAGAAAGGAATTGTTAATGCAAAACTGGTTGAAATGGGACAGGAAATTGACGCGGGTCAGGTGGAAATCCCACATACTGGGAGAGAGGAGGTGGTGCTGTCATCCCAGGGAAGCCCCTGTCACTACCACTACCCACGCTTCTGCTCGGGCAGTAATACTCATCCTCCGGACAGGACCGATTGGAGCAGAGATTTGGGAATTTTTGAGGGAAACACCCCCATCCCTGGATTGCAGCGCGATAGACTGGTGGAAAGTGAATGGTGGAAAGTTTCCCAGGCTGGCTAAGTTAGCTAGTCAGTATCTCTGCATCTCCGCGACCTCGGTCCCATCAGAGCGGGTCTTTTCAGCTGCTGGACTGACCATCACTCGGCTGCGTTCACATCTCACCCCTGAGCATGTTATGCTTATTTTTCTCAACAAGAACCTGTAGGTTAGGTAAGCAATAGCGTACTTAACAGTCACCACCGTAGCCTTTATGTAAACCTAGACCTATAGTGTCTTACTGTTTCTGTATGTGAGATATTTGTGCAAAAACATCTCCATCTCTTTTCTCATCTGCGGGTCTTTTGGCAAAATAAAACAAAACAAAAACATGAGTAATGGGCTATTTTGTTATTTGATTGAATGCCGATAATATGAAGTTGTATTTTTTGTTTAAAAGAGGAGAGATGTCCTAGCCTGTTAATTTCGTTCAAGAAAATACAATTATTTTGTTAAGATCCGAAGCCTCCCCATATTTCTTTTGTTTGTGAACAGTTGCTCATTAAACTGTACATCGCGCAAGACGTATATTAAAGTTCTCCTTAAAGGAGCCCTATCATGAAAAATGGACTTTTAAGAGCTTTTCAGCATGTCAGTGTGTTATTTCTCATCAAGAAATGATTTAAATCGTTATTTTTCTTCATTCATGCATATTTGAGTAATCTACATGAATATTTAAACCAAGCGCTACCTCCCTGCAAACGGCTGACTACCCACCGCGTTACGTATGAACGGGCACCAATCACGAAAGTCCAAACGCGCACGCTCAGTATCGTAGCAAGACGCCCTCTGTTGAACAGAAACTCAGAGAACCTATACACACTCTGAGGAAGAAACTAACACCTGCAGGAAGATTTCCTCAGAGACAAGCAGCCATCAGCAACAGACGTTTGCTCCAGAGTTCAGGAGAATTTTCTTACTTTTTTTTTTCTTTTTAAGCTCTAGAGGACAGCAAGTTGGGGAAAATGCAGTTACGTTCAGCGTGGTTACGTTCAGCGTGGGAGTGTATTTGTTGTACTGGATGAATCGACTTGCCAGAAGTGGTTGGATTATAACTTCAGGAGCAGGGAAAAAAAAACTCAACTTTGTGTGTGAACTTCACTCCTGACAACTTCATGAATCTCGGGCAGTAAAGTGTTTTTTTCTCTGGGATTACTTCTGAAACCTGACGCAGTTCCTACTATAAAAACGCGCATGGACAGACAACAACACTGGTGAGTCAACACATCTCTCAGCTCAATGCTAACTGTTAGGCTATGATTTGTTCGCTAATTTACTTACTTGTCAGGGGTCTCTGTGGTACTTCTGTGGTACTGCGTGTACTTCAAACTCCATATCAGACTCTGGGCGAGCGCACACCCATAACAGGCTGCTTCGTTTGATCCCTTGATCGAGTCCGATTATCCATCAATGTTACAAGATCCATGTGAGTGCTGCTTAGCTCAGCGCTAACTGTTACCTATGATTTGTTCGCTAATTACTTACTTGTCAGGGGTCTCTGTGGTACTTCTGTGGTACTGCGTGTACTTCAAACTCCATATCAGACTCTGGGTCGAGCGCATACAGCTCCATAACAGGCTGCTTCGTTTGATCCCGTTGATCGGAGTCCGATTATCCATCAATGTTTACAAGATCCATGTGAGTGCTGCTTAGCTCAGCGCTAACTGTTAGCCTATGATTTGTTCGCTGAATTACTTGCTTGTCAGGGGTCTCTGTGGTACTTCTGTGGTACTGCGTGTACTTCAAACTCCATATCAGACTCTGGGCCGAGCGCATACAGCTCCATAACAGGCTGGTCTGTTTTATCCCGCCGATCCGAGTAATTATCCATCAATGTTTACTACTAACATCCACATGAGAGCTGCCGGTGCTACAGACAATGTGTGACCCTTCAGAATAAGTGTCTCTTCCGGGGCGACGTCATGAAATGGGCGTAAAACATGCTGCAATTGGTCGAGAGCTCCGCGGTTCAGTACAGTCAGCCATCTTACTTCCGTGTTGGAAATTAGATGCATCGAAAACTAATATTTAACACCAAATTAGTTTCTATAGTAACGATGGGAACATATCTAGCTTATTAATGCCTATATTTGACTTTTTTGAACATTTGGAAAGCATGATACAGCTCCTTTAAATTATTGATAATTTTTTTTATTCTGTCTAAAAGAGGCAGAATTGTATTTTGTTTGAGAGAACACTAGCTTTTATTTTCTGACGAGTTTCAGCCCAACGCCTCGCAGTGCAGACTAATTGTTTAACAGTTGCTCGTTTAAACTGTGCAAATTGTGCAAGAGGATTGCTGGATTAAAGGTCCTTCTTGAAATAAATATGTAACTGAGAAAAAAAAAAGGCTGCCTGTGGCATGTTTAAGTATTTTTAACATATCACATTTCTTAAAGCAACCTTTACCGATCTTGCATTTCAGAAAGCACAGCAAGATTATTTGAATATAAACAGTCCCGCCTTACTCCTAAGACAAACCCCTTCATTCCCTCCACCTCCCAATGCAGAATCAAAGGTCTGACAGGCAGGTCCGTTGGACAATCCTAGAGGTGCACCCCACTTCAAGGATTGGTTGGAGTTTTCATTGAATATTTAGAGATTGGAATAATATTTTATTTTGATTAATGGTGGGTCTGTCTTGTATTTTAGAGTTCCATTACCTCATTCATAGCATTTTACCCTGTTAGAAAAATAGTGTAAGAATGCAACATCGGTAAGGGTTGCTTTAATGATGAAATCGATAACTGATCGTTAATTCTCCCGGTGATTGATCAAAAAGATGATCACTAATGCCCATCCCTAGAATGCACCATAAAGCTTTCTTTCTCAGAGTGGGGCAGGTTCTGGGCCAGTCAGGAAAGTGGTAGGGCCAAAGCATACATTGACCCTAAAATGGCTCCGCCCCAGTAGTCTCTGGGTCGCGGACGAGGTCCTGCCCCAGGTGGAGGAGTTCAAGCATCTCAGGATCTTGTTCATGAGTGAGGGAAAAATGGAGCGGGAGATCGACAGGTGGATTGGTGCGGCGTCTGCAGTGATGAAGACTCTGCATCGGTCTGTCGTGGTGAAGAAGGAGCTGAGCCATAAGGCGAAGCTCTCGATTTTCCAGTCAGTCTACGTTTCTACCCTCACCTGTGGTCGCCAGTTGTGGGTCATGACCAAAAGAATAAGATCACAGGTACAAGCGGCCAAAATGAGTTTCCTCCGCAGAGTGGCCAGGCTCTCCGTTAGAGATAGGGTGAGGATCTTGGTCATCCGGGAAGGACTCAAAATAGAGCCGCTGCACCTCCGCATCCAGAGGAGCCAGATGAGGTGGCTAGGGCATCTGGTCAGGATGCCTCCTGGACACCTCCCTGATGTGTTCCGGACACGTCCCACCGGGAAGAGACCCTGGGGAATACCCAGGACAGGCTGGAGGGAGAACTTCTCTTGGCTGGCCTGGGAACGCCTCAGGTTGCATTAGATGAGCTGTTGGGTGTGGCCACGGGGAGGGACGTCTGGGCTTCCCGGTTAAGGTAGCTGCCCCATGACCAGACCCTGGATAAGCAGCAAGAAGGTGGAGTGGGTATTAGTTGTGGTCTTTGCTATTATCTTATCTTTTTCATCTTGGACGCTGAGTCTGTAATAAAGATTGAATTGAACTGAGTTTGTGCCACTCAACCTTACCTGGCCATTACCCAGCCTTTACTTCCTGGAAATCCTGAAACCTGACTTGTGACTTGATATGTTTTTATAAGTCAGATGTTTTGGATTTTTTAGGTTTTCGTGTTAGGCCTGGTACATTTTAAGAATGTATGACTAGCAGAGGTATCAGCTCTAAAGCATTTCCTTTGTATGAAAGTGGTAAGTGGGAAAGACAAGTAAATTTATCAGCGGATGCCTCCTGAATGCAGCAGTGCTGTGGCAGGTCTTTGTGGTTGGTCTTCACTAAGGACCATGCCACAACAATATGAGTTACAATGATTTAATGGATGAAAGACTGTGAAATGTGCCACTGGGCAGATGTTGAATAGCCAGGATGAAGACTAAGGGTGGGGATATAGTCTTCTGCCTAGTGAAGTCTGGGATATGAAACCTGTAACGAAAAAGATGAAAAAAAAGACAGTAGTAGAATAGGAGGAGGCAGTCGGAAAGACAGGAGAGGACAAGAAAGATAGAAAGGGGAGGAGGAGAAAAGGAAGATGAAGAAGAAGGGATGGTGTTGAGAGAAAGAGACAACTGAGTATATGAACGCTTGCTGGGTGATTAGATAAGATTAGAACCAGGTGTGGTTGAGGCGTTGCCCTGCTCCCGATTCTAAGTTAACTTATTTACTTAATTTAATTCAAATAATACAGATAGTCCATACCCACCAGAAAACACTTCCACACAAGTTAAACCTTCAACTTTGAAGGGGTTTGTTTAACATTTAACTTAGATAAACTCTAATCATTCTTGCAGCAAGTTTTGTTTGAGCAATAAACCAAAAGTAGGATTTATTGAAGCCAAATTGTTGCAAGTGAAATATATAATCTCCAACATGCATTTTAGTCTGGCACTTGAGCTCTGAAACTGGCCCCCAGTGTTTAAGACTTCCTTTCTGTTCCCTAATGGATACAAACCAGAGGGAAGTTATTTGACAAGTATACTCTCTCTCTCTCTCTCTCTACCCCCATGTCGTCCACCTCCTTAACTGTCTGGAAGCTAATTGCAGTAATTAATTTGTGTGACCTACAGTTGCTTCCAGTTCCTGTTATAGCCTGGTCTGGGTATTACTGGAGTGTGAAATCAATTTACTGCTAATCACTGGTGGTGGTTGTCTGTAGGCAGGCTCTGGGGAGCCAGCGGACACATGAGATAAAAGCAGTTCTTAATTCCCTGCTTCTGGTCAAATGGCAGAAAGAAAAGGGGAAAGAAGAATGAAGAAGGAAAAAGGAAAGCGCTCAGGTCAATATAATCAATCAGATCACTGCTGTGAGGATGGTCAGATGCTGTTTAAGACAACATATGCTATATTGTTACAGTGTCTGGTCATGTAATACTCTATATGGGCCAATTCATGCTTTCCGGCCCAAAAGCTTGTTAACAATGAGTTAACAACTGCACATGCACCTCAGTCTAACACCCATGGAAAAGGTCTTGCATTCACACCAACATTGTTTTGGCTGAACCCAATCACGAAGTAGTTAAGATCCATAAAAACTTCTTGTGTTTATTCTTATTCAAGACAACAAGTGCAATAGTGTCTGTTGGGGAATCCTGGTCCCAAAATGAAATCAGTGTATTTTTAGTTGTCTTAAAGGAGCTATATCATGCATTTCAAACACTCCAACAGTAAATTAGGGTAACATAAATATGCTAAATATGTTCCCCTAACCACTATAGATACCTAAAATCAACTACAGGCATACATAAGCTACATTATGCTCCCCTCACCACTATACAGTGGGTACGGAAAGTATTCAGACCCCTTTAAACTTTTCACTTTGTTTCATTGCAGCCATTTGCTAAAATAAAAAAAGTTAATTTTATTTCTCATTAATGTACACCCCATCTTGACAGAAAAAACAAGAAATCTAGAAATTTTTGCAAATTAATTTAAAAAAAAAAACTGAAGAATCACATGGTCAGACTCTTTGCAGTGACACTCATATTTAACTCACATGCTGTCCATTTCTTCTGATCCTCCTTGACATGGTTCTACTCCTTCATTGGAGTCCAGCTGTGTTTAATTAAACTATATGCAGCGAAGTACAGATGAATCATAGGCAAAGCAAAGCAAAGGCAGCACGCAGCAACTTCCTTAAACAGGGTTGCCACCAGATGCTGCACATGCGTGCTGCCTTTGCTACTATTTGTGGTACTTCTCCTATGATTCACCTGTACTTCTGCGGCAAATAGTTCCCCTAATAAATGCCACCTAGTCAGTCTTTCGATGTGAAATCGGCTTCTCGTTGGTACTCGATCAGAATGTGCGGGTCACGAAACATAATTGGAAAAAAATTCAAGTTTATTAGTTCACTTTCGCAAGTGATGCTATTGGAAACACCCGATTACAGAAACTATGCTAAGCTAAGCTAAAGTCAGTGCTGCCAGATTCAGAGAATGACTGGGTCGGCTACAAAACTCTTTTGCCCACTTGTCCAACCCAGGGGACTGCGGGGGGAGGCCCAGCTTCACCCAGAGGTGGCATATGCCTTTAATAACTGAATTTGAAGCTTAAAGTAGCACCAATTCAATGAACCTGACCACCAACAATCAGTGTTGACCTTATTCAACTGAATTAGATGCTTTATTGTGGAGCATCAAGTTGGAGCACCTACAAAGATTTGATGCAAGAATAAGGTTAAAATGGACTTTTATTGTTTGTTTTGTTGGTTATTAAGGTTGATGGGGAAGTCAATCTAACCGAAGATCAAACATAAGACAAGAACATCCTCGCCATGTCCTGGGACCTACCTCCAGTTTACACAGTCAGTCGGCGCTGGCTGTACCAAAAGCTCCTTAAACACACGGTGAGATAGACATACTTACACAGACAATTGTTTGCATTGTTCTACTGTACTGCCCAACAGCCATGTCGCATGTACCCATCTTATTTATAACAGTTCATAACTTGTTTAAAATTCTGTATATAATTGAAATGAAATATCACAGTTTTCATAAAAAAATATGCTATTCAGTTTGTAACATTTATAGAGGTTGATGAAGTCATACGGAACAGTACGGAAGGCTGCCTTGCATGCATCCTAGAGCTGCTCTCGGCAGTTTGATTTGGTCTTCCACTCTTCCTCCTCCATTCATCCCTAATGATGTTTAGTGAAACTGTGCTGGCCAAGACTGAAAAAGCTTGATTTTCTTCACCTTAACCTATCATTTTATCTCAGTTATTGCTGTATGTAAACTTTTTAACATGGTCTATCATTTTCAGCATCATTTTTCCAAGCTAGTAGCACTGATTAGATTTATATTTCTGGGGGTACAGGAAAACCCCTTCTTCCTACTACACTATTATTGTAAAGGGCCCTTTTTTCTTTTTTCTAACCTTTTTCTGTGCTTCTTTGCAAATACAGCCTCCCCATCAGATCTAAAACAACTGAGGCAACTTAACTTCTGGCTGGGGTGGAAAATCCCAGCTGGGAAAATGGCTGTCCGGGTGGTGGACAGGCAGCACCTGCAGTCACCCACTTGCTTTGCCACTCTGAGTGTCCCAGGACACTTTGAGGAATACAAAGACTTCGCTGACTACATGAGGAGGATGATTGGGACCACAGAGACAGGCTTTGGCCTAATTTGAGTTTGGGAGCAAAGTATGTTGTTAAATCTGGAAATGGAATGTACAGTTAGGCCTAGTTAGATGTACTGACACTACATTTTTGCCAGTTCTGAGGAGACAAGAGAAGAAGTGGAGATGAGGGTGGAGAAGAGGATGAGATCTAGGGACTTTTTGCAATGTGTTAGCTTTTCCATGAGCTGATGTGTTTACGGCATTACCTACAGTGAAATGATTTCTTATGAAGGAATAGCTATATTAAAGATACTGTGGCATTGTCTCTCAAGTTCTACAGTCATTATGCAGGCGGTTGTTTCTCTTCGTCATTTCATGTAAGACTTGCAAATAACAATAAAGACTTCACAGACTTAACTTGTGTATCAATGAAGGGTCTTGATTAATATACAGTGTGGCCCAATCCCAATTCTCTTTTTTACCCCTACCCCTTCCCCCTTCCTCTTGGCCCTTGCACTTAAAACGAAGCTACGAGGGGTAGAGTTAAAAGTCAACACCTACAAATTAGGACACCCCTTCAAGAATCACATATGTCATCAGTGATCCCGCCGGCTTGTGTGTAAGCAGATGTGCGCTGAGCTGTAGGCGCAAATCTGGAGAAATCAAGCCATCTACAGTTGTGGATAAACGTTAACAAGCAAATTCGCTTTGTGCATGACATCCCTGCTTGTGTAATATCCCACGAAGGACCTCTATGTAAATTAAGACCAGCAGCGATGTTGCCGAATTTTTGATTGATCATCTATCACTGTAAATTATCAGGGCTGCAGAGCTCTGCTGGTTTTCAGCCTGGTAGCGTTTATATAACTGAAGCATCGATGTAGTACTAGTAATTTTTTTTGCATGTGCATTTTGCAAAGAAAATTACCGTTAAATATTTAAACAGCATTAAACTAGACTATACAATGGTTTTCACAGTTTTTGTGAAAACCGGTGCGAAGGCCTATTGAAATGCAAGCGTTTTTTCCAGATTATTGTGTGAAGCGCACGTTTGTTTTCCTGGGTTTTTTTGTTTGTTTTTTCTTCCTCTTTATTATTATTCTGACATTTTTTGGCACCTTATACCTTCAGCCCTGTTCAACCCACTTCAACAATTTTGCAGGGTGTCCACGGGGTGGTAAAAAGTATTAAAACGTAGTAAATGAAACTGGCAAAAATTAAGGCCATTAAAAAGTATTAAAAAGTAAAATGTTTCTAGTGAGGTATAAAATTTTTGAATCACTATCAAACTGATATGTTTTTGTGCTAAGTGTGTAGGCAAATCCTAAAAATCACTTGCATTTATTTAGTTTAATTAATGTACGAGTGGGATCTCAGTAGATCAATGATATGACACCATCGACTTGCGCTGCTGTTAAAACAAGCCGCAATAAAGATTTTTTTTTTTAAAAAAAGCAGCCGGTGCTTTCAACAAACTGGTCAAATTTGCGACGGACTTGCTGCTAAGGTGTCATTTTTCGGGCGTTTGGTTGGAGTATCTCTGATTCAAAGGCTCAGGCCAGTGGTTGGTGATAGTCGGGAGGCGTATTGTCAAGTCTGCAAGAAGAAAATTAATATCACCATGGGAGTGAACACCGTAAAGTCCCACATGGAATCTAAAAACGCCACCAAGTAGGAATCCAGGGACACGTAGCACAACAGCTAGCATCACTACTCCACCAACTTCCACCGCTTCTCTACAAGCAGAGGTAGGCTGACCAGCACTGTGAATGCAGACATTAGGCAGAAAACTCTGCGCAACTCAAATGTTGCGTGCCCGAGGTTTTAAAAACGGCGACTTAACAGCGCTCATACCCACCGAGGGGATCGGAGCTATTTCACATGCTTCCCGATTCAAAGTAGTAAAGTCCTTCGTGTGTAGGACAAGACCAGCTACACAATTAAAGTGCTGGAAAAGCGGTCTGTACTCTTCCTCACAACCGCAAAATAACTTTGTCTTGGGTTGAATGAAATGAGAAACAATTCTGTAAAGGTGTGTGTTTTCATTCAGGAAAGAAAAAGTCTTGTAACTAATAACAGGTGTAACAAACCTGCTCAGAATGACAGTAATCTGTTCCATCACAACAGTAACAGAGATAATTGCTCACAAATTGTTTCATAATTATATTCGCAGAAAAAAAGTGGAGACAAATTAAGAAAATGTTCACGTATTAATTTAGTTATGAAAATACAAAGAACAGTCATCAGTGAAATCTGTATATAAAATGTGTAGTTGTATCACACTAAAGTCACTTTGTTTGACACACTGGTGAGACAAAGTTAAAAGGTTTTTTTTTTTTTTTTTTACTTCATTTCTGATGTAAACTGCTTTAGTTTGTTTTACCTTTTTCACACCTTATTTAGGTGCATTTTGGGGGGTTCATAGATTTTTAATTGAAACTAAGTTGGTCAGTTCTTTTTCTGTTAATACCTTTCCGGGTGTGAAGAACACACTTTAACACTGTCCAGACGTTGCTGGAATATACAAACTAGGTGTGGTGCAGGTGTGCAGGTGTACATGAACGTGTTCCCCTGAACCTCCAAAATTTTTCACCTGCAGGAAATCAGAGTAGAAGGTAATGAAAGCCGTTATGTGTAAATAGTATCGTTTTAAGACAATGGTATTTTTTTATCTGTAACACACATTTCACATACAGGATAACTCAAAGTGCTTTACATAAAATATTAAAACCATCCCAGCGGGGTGCAGAAGGAGCATTAACAGAAAATAGACACTTTAAAAACTTTTATTAGGCCACTGTGAGCATATTTGCTTCTTTTTCTACTTGGGTGAAATTTCTTTTCCATTTGTGAGGATTCATCTGTATTTCTGCTTGTGTTGTGAGCAACTCTGTGCAACTCGGGGTGGTGATTAGGTTGAGCAGCCGCCCCATGAACAGAGGCTACAGCTCTTCAGTGCAGTCGGCCCCGGTTCGGTTCCCGGTCCAGGTCCCCTTTGCTTTTTCCCCCCCCCCCCCCCCCCCCCCCCCCCCCCCCCCCCCCCTACCTCTCTCCCCCCTCTCTCTCTCCCCCCCTCTCTCTCTGCCCCTTCCCTGTCACTATATACTGTCATATAAAGGCCCCTAGTGCCCAAAAATCCTTAAAAAAAAAAAAAAAAAGTCTGTGCAACTCCGTGACCTTTGTAATTATTAGTTATTATGCCTATAACTTAAGTCCAAAAGCGTGGTTGACGTGTTGGTATTAAAAAATGTTAGGAAGGTATTAAAAAAGGTATTAAAAGGTATTAATTTCAGCTTAAGAACTTCTGTATATACCCTGTTTTGGTATCAAATCACTCAGCTCATTCACAGGATGGGTGGTATGACTTTTAGTATTGATAACGTCAGCCATTCTCAAGTTATTGATCATTTATTGATAAATCTTTCCCCATTCATTTCAATGGGAAGCCTTCAAATCCTTCAAAACCCTTCAAAAAACTTAAACTCCTTTCAACCCTTGCAACCCTTCCTTCCAGCGCTCAGCGAGTGCAGACGTGCTTCTCTCTGCTCCCTTCCTGCCTCCTTTTCGCCCACCTGCATCTTTGTCCTGTCGCGTCTCGGAGCCTCTCCGCATTTTTCTCCTAAATCCTAAAACTTCAACTATGGATCTGGTTGGTTGGTCTCTCAACGCAAAGGATATTTTTTCTACCCAGAGACAAGGTGCGGGGGCAGCATCTTGTCCGGGCGGTACGGTCCCAGCAGGTCACACTGAAGACCTGTACACATTTGGATTTATGATAACTGGGTTCCTGCTGATTGGAGCTGCCGGGTACCTGGTTCATCGTAAAATTCTGAAGCTGACGGCTGCTATTGGCAGGCTGCCGTTCAAGCTGTTACTTCGAGCCTTCAACACTCAGACTCAAACTTTGTGCAGGTTGGCTCGCACGGATGCCCTGTGGGGCAAACTGGGGACGATGTCTGACAGCATAAAGGGTGTTGGGTTCCACCTGGAGCAGTTGGAGACTCGGATTGGGGGTAATTAACACAAATTTGGCTGATTTGGACGCCATTGTGAGACCTGCTGAAGACATTACAGACACACAGAAACATGCTTCTGCCTGGACCCAAACTATCCCTCTTATCTCAATTCGGTCCCTGGAAGCAGCCTTGCAGCTGCTTCTTATCAAAGCATGGCCTTGGCAGGAATCTGCAGAATTGAAGCTCTGCACCCCCCCCTTCCCAGTCGGGAGTGACTGGCTCAGACGGACAGATAACACCTTTGCCTGAACTGTAGTGACCTCTCCACCCGCTTACATACACACATACAAACACAATGATTCACAACACATCCTGAATCTCACCAGCTCACCGCAACCCCCACCCCTCCTCCCCCTCTTCCTGACAGTGGAGCTGACGGATGCGCGGTACAGAAACTGCGACCTCGCTTCGCTGGGAGGGAGATCTCCCCCACCCCTGATGTGTCTATGATGTTGTAACCTGTCTGAATATCTGCTTAATTGTATTGAGGTTTGTTTTTTTTTTCACCTTAACATACGTCCCCTGTAGGGGCGTGTCTTTTAGGTTGTTTTTTTCCCCTCTCCCCGCCTCTGCCCCAATGTGTCCCTTTCTTTCTGCAAACAGGTGCGCTGCTCTCGTGGCTGTACCCTCAATCTGCCCAGTTCTGTTTGTATTGTGTCTACTGTCTGTATAATCTTGGACGGGTTGTACTGAAAATGGAATTTTATTGCACTGGGACGCCGGTACAATGGCAATAAAGGCTTCTGAACTTCAGCATACATTTAGCTAGAAACACCATTCAAACTTTCTACAAATCAGTAAAGATTCAGCTGTTGAGGAATGACTTTTCAACTTCATATCTTCAACCAATTTTAAATGATGCCAGTTTACAAATTATTCAACTTTTAAAAAAATTCAGCTTCATCTCACCCTTCAGCTCCACTCTACTTCCACTCTAACTTCAAATTGTTCCTGTCCTTTCAGCCTTCATAT
>JALJCO010007022.1:0-25107 GCA_023101725.1 Atherinomorus stipes | reverse complement strand
TGGCGTGTCCTATAGTAGGCGTGTCTTATAGTGGGCGTGTCGCATTGTGGGTGGGTCTGGTTAGGTTTAGGGGAAGGGTCAGGGGTAGGGCTACATTTTACCGTGCTCTCATTGGCCTGGTGGGCGTGGCGTTGAGTAACGTCACACTACGACACGCCCACTCTACGACACGCCCCTGTCTTGCGAGCCGCAGATAGACCTTTCTCCTCTTTTTCCTGTCTGTCATTATTGGACAAACTGATTAATCCGGGTGGGCCTGAGTTACCATGACAACAATGGCCAGACACACTTGGATTAATTAGTTTGTTCAATACTGAAAGACGGGAAACAAAGGAGCACAACTAAGTTCAGGAAGTAGTGGGTTTTGTGCATATCTTGGTTTTATATTAATATTTGCTTTTTGTTTTTGTTTTGTTTTGTTTTTTCAAAGAAGCTGTTGCCAGTTTTTGGACCACTGTATCATGGAGATGTCTGGGAGTTTAGTTTGAACTTCGGTTGATTAAAACTGTAGTAGCAGTTTTATTTCCCCCTTAAAGGGACTAGAGGCAAGATGAAGAAATGAGACTCACGACTGCCGCAACTGCCGCTGTGGGTAACTGCAGCCACAAGCCAAGCCATCACGGGAGCATGCACAAACTTAAGCTATAACGTTGTTTACTCTGCTGATAGTCTTTTTCTTCATAGTGACACTTTTTAGGGGCTTTCAGTTGATCTGACGGCAGAAGAATCCATAACAATGCCTTACAGTGTTTGACTTTGCCATGACCGTCTCCTTCCTGTATCAAAACTGTCAAGAACACGTGTGCAGCGTCAATTGACATCGCATCCACACGGCTGCGCGGGAAATTCGGCCACCAAATCGCAGCACATAATGCATCACACAGCCTGTTAAAGGCAATGGAGAGAAACGTGGGTGGGCTCATTCTTTTTGTTTTATAACGCTTTATCAGCCATTAGCATTAAAAAAACTGGGCATGCATGCTAATTATTTCACAATTCCTGCCTGTTAGTCCCTTTAATGTTTACTTAAAGTTCCTCCGTTTAATTGTTCGGGGGGGGTTCTAGTTAGGCCGATATGTAGTTGGCCTCCTTTTTATCAGTTTGTTTAGTTATTTCTTTGTAAACAAAAAAATTGTTGTAAAATTGTAAAATTTTTCAAGGTAAATGAAAAAAAAAAAAACAGTTTTGAACAAAACCTCCAGTGTTCTGCTGCCTTACTGATAGGTCCCTGATCATTTTAGAGATGTAATTTTTTTAGTGTACACACTCAAAAATAGAGGTACCAATTTGTACTTAAAAGGGTACAAAGCTTGTTGATGGGGGTGTTCTTTTTTGAAAGACATTTCTGCACCCTTCGTTCCTGTTCCATTTTTGTACCTTATCAAGCTGTATGAGTTAATAAAGTACAATTAAACCAATTAAAAATGATGAATAAAAGTCAATAAAATAGAGATTATGACAACAATCAATGATGCTAATAATAAAATGAATAGTTTTTATTTAAATATTAGGCCAAACACATATATAATTATACATATAATTATTACAATGATTATTAGGAAAATCATAATATAATAACTATTATTATACCACTGTTTAAAAGGACTGCTATTTATAGTTATTGTACAAGCTACGCACATTTTTCAATGCTGAAGGTACCCTTAGGGTTGAAATGGTACAAATTTGTACTTTATATTACTTTGGACCCTTTTTCATAATATATAGGTACACCTCTGGCCTCATAAAGACCAGTATTTTACTTTTGAGAGAACATTTGTAAAAAATTTACCTACAGGTACAGAAATGTTCCTGTCTCGTACCTTTATTTTTAAGAGTGTATGGGAAACCATGAACTCTGGCTTGAGAGGATATTTGCAAATAATTGGCAAAAATCTCTGCAAAAAAATGAAAAAATAGACCTCAAAATGGGATTGAAATGATTTTGAAAAAGATTATCTAAGCTAGGCCTGGGATGTTGCTGGATGATATATTGTCCCACATATTATTGACGATAAATGATATTAGTGTCAACATCACCAACACCAAAATAACCACTCATGTAATGTTAATATATCAATAATACAAGTACATACTTTCAAATGCAACAATTCAACTTTTATTTTACACTGCAATGTTCAGAACCAAAACTTTTAAATATCCTAAATAAATAAACAAACAATAAAAAAATAGAATAAAAAAATACTCTCAGGCTTTTAAATAAGCATTTCTATGCTCCTGGAAGCTAACTGTGTGCAGTCTGTGTATAGGTGTGTCTCATGTTGAAGTGCGCAGACTACGTAGGCTACGGAGTGTGCTACGTAGTCCGCACACTCCGACTCCGAAACGTTAGACTGCTGAAATGGGACATCCTAGCAGACGAGAATTACCCATAGTGCTCCACTCTCGTTGCCTAGTAACTGCAGACTCCACAGCTGTCTAGTTTTGGCTTTCTATTCGCTTATTCCTTCAGCTACGTTGTTAGAAAAAAAAGAGAAAGAACTAATATGGAATACATTTTATTCCTTTTCATTTATCTGTCGTTACCTGAACATGGACATCCTGTTAACCCCTTGTTAACCCATGAATAATATCAAACAAAGTGGATTTTCTGAGGCAAAAACTTTCTCTTTCTTTCTTTCTTTCTTTCTTTCTTTCTTTCTTTCTTTCTTTCTTTCTTTCTTTCTTTCTCTTTTTTCATGCTTGCCCGCATATTTTTTAATTTTCCACAGAGATTATCTGTTGTTTCTTACCAGTAAACACTTCATTTAACACTTAAAAATCCAAATATTACACTCGTAGCTCTGCAGCTTCCCTCCCATCTTCTGCGGGATGAAACAAAATACCTAACGTTGCCTGTTTCATTGTTTTTTACAATATTTCTCATCGCTTAAAAAATGTCAAGTAGAATTGCAAAAAAGATCTGTTAAAAAAGGTCTCCTACCCTTCTGTTTTAATATTTCCTATTATTTAAGCCCAGTCATGATGATTAACTTTGTGTTTACATCGCTTTGTAGCTATTATTTATTGTATATTGTTTGCTAAATGTCTTATTTTCCTTTAATTCATTTAAACCCCTTTGTATGTTTATTGTTCAAACCTTTCAGTGCGTTTGTTCTTGATATAACCGTACAGTATTGTATAAAACTCCTTGTTACTCGCCTCACGAGAGTTTGTACATTCTGCTTATGTACATAAAGTTTTTTTTTTTTTTAAATCTTGCGTGCAATGAATTCTGGGATAGGCGACGCCACGAAGGATACATGCGATGTCTCCTTCGTTTCAGGCCAAACGGAGTGCGGGTTTAGAGGCTGGATTCGGAGGATCCTCCAAACGTTTTTGAAACGGGACAGGACTTGTCGGCTGCATGACGTATGCAGCCGACAAATCCGCACTTCGCAGTCTGCAGACTTCAACATGAGACACACCTTATGTATGTGTGCTTGTGGCTCCGCCTCCTCCCACAGATACAAAGATCCTGAATTACTGATAACATGGTTCACTCCCTTCATTTCATTCTGCTGAGCAGGAACGCGTCTAGGCAGGGGTGCCCGCAGAAATTTTTTTTAGGGGTGGCCACAGGTTGGCCAGAGAAAAATATCAGGGTGGACAAAAGTTATTAAAGAATAACTTTTGTTTCTTCCAACCTGGACTTTATTTGTGGAGCTTATACAGAGTCACCTACGTGCATTTACTCATCAGTAACATTTCTGTATCACTCTGACTCCTTTGGACACTATTTAGGTTAGTCGTAGATCTGCGTATATCCATATAATGGCAGTGGAGGGGGGCAGAATGAATGGGCCTCTGGCATTATCTGCAGCAAACTTCCTTAATTTCAACAATACACTGTAAAAACTCAAATCTTACCAAGTATATTTTTCTAATTTCTAATCAAAACATCTCATCACACGCAAAGACAAAACCACCTGAAGAAAAACATTTCAGTGAGATATAGGAACTTTTTTTTTAGACAAATGCATCTTATTTCAAGAAATATTATAAGAAAATTTCACTTGCTCCATTGGCAGAATTATTTATGTTTTTTTTTTCCTTATTACAAGCAAAAATAAAATCTTTTTTTTTTTTTGTTGTTTCGTTTTGTTTTTTTTTATTATTTTAAGAGTGGCAGTTCTGGGTGGCACCTTTCTGGATGAATTTGCATAAGAAAGGCTGAGTTGATTACGCGTAACAGACTACGGCAAAACACCAATAGCAGAGAGTGGTAGGTCTAGTGTAATATTTTTATTCATTTTATTTTTATTAGCCTAAAGAGATTTTGACAAATATAAGCAAAGCCTGCTGCACCATATTAATAGTACATAACAATTGATATAAATGAAAAAAATATAATTTTTGCAGGGGTGGCCAGCTTTTTGTTCAGGGAGGTACTGGCCACCCCTTGGGGTCGTCCCTGCATCCAGGTGCTGAGATGATGCACAGAGTGAATCCTCTTGTCATCCAGCGTGTCCAGAGACGAGGGAAACAAATACACGCATGCACATGGCCGGAAAAATTATTGAGTTAATTTTCATTTATTGTGCGATTAATTGATTTTTTGATTATTGTCTCAGGCCTAATCTAAGCCCACTGAAATAGTCCTAAAAGAATAAACAATTTAATCAGCTCTTAGTCAGGAATTTTTTTCCTTTCTTTTTTTTCCACGTGTCACTTGCAGAAAGTTGTCAGGACAGGAGTTGTCACATTAGAGATGTGTGTTGCATTATAATACTCTTTGTTTCAAGCCATCTTGTCCTCCTTATCCTAACCATGTAGTCTTTGATGCCTAAGCCTTACAAAGTCATTTTAAACCTAAACCCAACCTAGCCAAAAGTAGACTAAAAAAAAAAAAGATTGGAAAGGAAATGGAAAATAAGGAAGTAGAAACCTTTTAAATAAAGCCCTTTTCACTGCTTTCACACAACATTAGCAGAGAAAGAACAACCTTTTTACCTCCCTCTTCTTTGATCAGTCATGACGGATCAAACCGAAGTGACGGTGTTACAACAGTATGCAAGAAGCAACAACAGCCCAGCATCTTGGAATTATCTTGGTGACATAAATATTGTTGGTTGGAGCGTTGTGAATAACAAATCACATCAATGCACCTCTGTGAATAGCTCCACTGCAAGCTGAGAAAGGCATCAGTTTTAAAGGGAAAATCAGTATTGAATATTTTTTTTACAGATCTAAAAGGTCTAACCAAGGCAGGAAAAGAAAGAAAGAAAAATCATGTGATGGTCAAGTGCCTTGGAGAGTTTTTTTTTTATTAAACATAAGATTAATGCACTAAAGGCAAGAAAGAATCATTATTAAAGCTCTGGGTGGTACAGCTTTTTCCAAACATGCTGTTTCCAGTCATTCTTGCTACCTATCATGTTAAGTGCACACCAGAGATCCAGGATCCACGCTGTCTTACCCAGCTAAAGATTACACTTTAAAAGTTTAATATTTCTTTTTCAACCCCGTTTTTCCCTTTCACTCTCAGCCTTGGAAAGCTCCTTCACAGCATTTCATCAACCTGTGCCTCTTAGCCTTTTCAATCCACAGCTTTTAGTTTGTTCTGGCTCCAGCCTGCTTCTCGCAAACGAGTATCATATCCTGTGACTACAATAACAACAGTAATGAACTGACTGCCAAGTGGTAGCTGCACTCTGACCACTCCTCTGGCCTAAACTGATTCACACCAGCACATAATGGCTTTTACTCCCAAGGCCCCCGCGTTACAGATACCACACACATGTTGTGGGTTCATTTATAACCAAGGACAGCCTTTTAGTAATCAGATAGTGGTTCAATAAACGCTGAACTGCTGACTCCCTTGAGGAAGGCTTCTGAAGGGCGATTTACCACCTCAGTGCTGATGTGATGTCTATCCTCTGTTGGCTCTGTGGAAGGAGGAGGTGTCGGGGTCCTCTGCTGCTCTCTTTCTGTGGATTTGTGAGTGTACAGACCTTTTGAGAAGGGGTAGGCAGTGTCTGACAGAACAGACTGATAGGCCCAGAATCCCCTTTGGCTCATCTGAGGGGGGAAAAAAAGGCAGCAGACAAGCAAGTGTTGATGCAGCTTGTTTTTTTCTGCTGTGACAACACAATTTACACCTTTTAAAGGGCACCAAGATGCTTAATTGCTTGCTCTTGGTAATAAGTTAATACAAATAAACTGTGTCCCTTTAAAATAACTATCACTAGCTACAACATAATAAATGCTAAATTCACTTTGCTTTAATTTGAAAAACACAACATCAAAACCATATGCAACAGTTCAGAAAACAGAGTTTGGGAAAACACAACTGCAAAGTAGCAAATACAGTAACGAAACAAGACAGTGATATTTCAGAAACTACTACATTTTAGGGAAAAAAATCAAGATTTTAGAGAGGCAAAGCAGAGATAAGATTCGACACAACACCACAATAAAGCAGAAAACAAGGAGAAACAAAGTTACAGATGTCAGCAAAAGTAAATCATAATGTTTCAAGAAACTCAGCAAAATGTACATTATAGAAAACATCAAATAAAAAAATCATTAAAGTTGCTCTATCATGCTTTTCAAGTTTTCCAATAGGCCTGGGCAAAAACTCGATTAAATGAATTAATTCATTTTTTTGTTGCAGGCGATCTTAAAAATAAGTAAGTAAATCGAGTTTTTGTGTAACTTTGGCTCCTCTGAGCATTCGTAGCATTAGTTTCACATTGCAGAATGGCAAGCGACAACAACATCATAGCACACACGAAACAGCTACAGCAAGCGACAACATGGCTACCAGTGAGAGTACAAAGTCTGACTTAAAACACAGCTGGGACTTTGAATCCAAGAGGTTTTTTTGATTAATTAAAAGCAAAATTAGTTTTAAGTTGTCTGTGGTTTGTACTTATTGCTTTCCTTAATAAGTAGGGAGGGATTGGGGAAAAAAAAATCATGAATATTTTTTTTTTTTTTTTTATTGGGAATTTTATTTTTTAGCCATATCCCCCAGCCCTACTTTCCAAAAGATTTGGGGTAACACCAGCCTCATAACTCACATGGATAGATATATTACACTGATGGATGACTGGACTTCAGTCAACAGAATAAAACGGATCACCCTGTTACGGCGCTGTATGCGCTCTACCAAGAGTCTGATATCGAGTTTGAAGTACATGCTTTACCCCAGAGACTGCTGACCAGAGGTGGATAGAGTAGCCAAAAATTATACTCAAGTAAAAGTACTGTTACTGTTACTAGAAAAATATTACTCAAGTACAAGTAAAAAGTAGTAATCCAAATAGTTTCTCAAGTAAAAGTAAAAAGTACTCACTGAAAAAACGACTCAAGTACTGAGTACTTTATAAATAACATCAGAATTATTTTAAATTACAGTAAATGTCAATAAATGAAATAATTAGTATTTTTAAATGAACATAAATAAAAAAAAAATCTACCACATTAAATAAAGTACTCTTTATATAACAGTTTTCTGGCTGTCATTGTCAGAAATGAGACCAGAGTCCAGACCAGAGTCTAGACCAGCTGGGGACACACTACTACAAGATTAATTGTACCATCAAAAAGACAAAATATGAGTAGGCCTATGGCTGAGAACAAACTTAAAGGTGCAATGCAAGTTTAAACGTTAAATGCTATTTTTTTCTTTCCTCCTCATGCTCTTACAATAGCCTGATGTGTAGAATGAGATGATCTTTCTTCACTGCGGTTGTCTCTATAGTACTGTTTCTGCATGCTTAATCCGAGAGTTTCGGTCCGAATCCTCAAGGGGGCACATGTGGGGGAGACGAGCTGTGAGTTCTCGTTCATCTGGTGGTGCCGCATGTCAGCACACGTTGAGACAACACTGATGACTGCTGCTAAAAGATGGAGAGCAGGTGCCTCTCAAACCCTAACTCAGACTCCAGTAAGACAAAGTAGAAGGACACCAGTCAGACGAAGGAGTCTGACCGGTGTTGTGGCGAAACACACCCCCCACCCCCATCATGGCAGGGGGATGTTTTTCAGTACAACACCAGCGTCGGAGTAAGACGGGAGTAAACCATGCAGCTTTTTTCTCTCTTTTTTTAATTGGAGGGAGCTCCAAACCAGTCTGGGAAGAAAACCGGACCCACAGTTGGCTTTCTTCTTGCTAACACGGTAAAATGCTGCAGCCATATGAGAAGGAGAAACACTCTGGCCCCTTGTTACATAGTTAGTGCGGTAATTTCATAAAGTAATCATGGTCTCAGCCTCTGAATTTGGATATTTGATCTACAAGCTAGCGTTAGCTTTTTGTTACCGTTAGCATACAGTTTGTCAGTTTACTAAACAATCAAATGTGGATAGCCCAGTGGTAGCGTCGTGGGCTTGGGCGCGGAGGACTCGGGCTCGGCTCCCCAACAAGACCCCTGGGTGAACCACTGTGGACCCCTGAGCAAGGCCCTTAACCCCCCACCAACTGCTCCCCGGGCGCTTTAAGTAGCAGCCCACTGGTCTCTGATACTCACAGTACAGAGATAAATGCAAAGCCCTAATTTCCGCTTGGGGATCTTACCAGTATATCAAAAAAAAAAGAAGAAAAAGAAAAAAATCGTAAACAACTTTCAGATTTATAACTTTATTACTTCAAGAGACATCATGACTCTAACTCTGGGTTTAGACAGTGCGGGTTAAATTACAGACCAACGCAGTCTAAGCAGCTGATGCGTGTGCATGACATTAGTGTCACTTCCACTTGTCGCCACAGGGGGCACACTTCAGGAAAATAGCTGGAACTTGCGCTGTACTCCTTTAAGTGGAAACGGGTAAAAATGTGTATGGCTGCTGTCCTCCGGCATTACACGCAAACAGAAGAGGGGGGAGAGTGTGTGACGCGCTACTGTGGGGTCACGGTAGGCTATCGGTACATCCCTCTTGCGTTTGTGATCTTCAGCTTGCTGCTAAAACTCTGTTCTTTTGGCATTGCCGCCGTATTGTCATGTGACTGCCTGGCTACACCTGATTGTTGGTAAGTAGTGAAACGTAGCTCATAACGTGTGACGTGGCCAACAGCAAGCTGTGTTTGTTTAGTGAGATGTTTACGTGTGTCTCTCTAACAAAGCAAACAAACTGTGATTTGCGCACTTGTAAGACCGAAAATAAAAGTGACGAGCGGGATATATGCCGTTGTAACAGAGTAGAAGTAGCGCTTCTTTCTCATAAATGTAGTTGAGTAAAAGTAAAAAGTATATTGTAATAAATTTACTATTAAAAGTACAATTTATGTAAAAATGTACCCAAGTAAATGTAACAGAGTAAATGCGGCACGTTACTACCCACCTCTGCCACTGACAAGTGAATTAGCTAACAAGTCATAGGCTAATGGTTAGCATTGAGCTGGCAGTATGGTTTTACTCACCGGTGTTATCTGTCCATGAGGCGTTTTTGTTGTGGCAACTGTGCCAGATTTCAGAAGTAATCCCCAACAAAAAAAAACCCCACCATTCTGTCATCCATGAAGCTGTGAGGAGAGAAGTTCACACACAAAGTTGAGTGTTTTTTTCTGTGCTCCCAAAGACAAAATCGAACCACTTTTGGTTAGCTGATCCAGTTGTTGAGTAAAACAAACTCTCTGGCAAAACACAACCACATTTTTTCATACTTTTATTTAGTTTATCTTGAATAGTTTTCATCTACTTTCTCAAATTTTCTGACAAATGGCTACAAGAGTAAGAACCCTATTGGTTTTGGAGCTGATATGATCTTTCCTGCAGCACAACCATCAGGTCAAACGTTCAGTTTTAGAGTAAGTGTGTATTGAAAATCTTTCATCCAAATCTTCAGAGACATCGTGGCTGGAAATACTGCCTTTCCAGTCTAAGTGTTGTAAAGACTTGCTGTTGCTTCACCTTTTGACGAGTAAACTTCCATAATGAGCAAGCCGATTGACTTCTAAGTCAACTACATCCACGTCTTTCCAACTGTTCCCCTATAAACTGTTCCCCTCTAAATTTGTCATCAATGACAATACTTTCAATTTTCAATTGATAGCGTTATAAAGAGATCAAATAATGACTTGATGTCAACATGACTGAATGCATGTCTGGTGGGGCCTCGGACCATTTTGATAATGTTAGCAGTGCTAAGTTTACCCTACTAAACAGTTGGCTAAAGCCACCATATTATCCTTCCATTTCTAGAAGGGATCATGTTTGCTGGTGGTTCAGTGACAACAGGAGGGTCAACACTTTGATGAGAATGCCTCAAAATCAGGGTCCTCCTCAACACAATCCTCTATCTCTGACAAATTCTTCTCTGTGTTCAAAGGGTTGCTCCAAAACCCCAGGAAAGATTATGCAGATTGCAGTAAACACAGAGCACAATCAGGAATGATTTGGATAGAAGGCTGTCATTTAAGCTTTTATATGTTTGCTCCTCCGTTAGTCTGCATGAACTACCAATGTCCTTGCAAGGAATACCCTGCTGATCACAGCAGGGTAAATATCAGCTCTACTGGCAGGTGTGAGTAAAAGGTCACACATACGCACATAGATGCACAATCACATGGTGTAGGAAAATTCTCATGAAAATATTGTTCCAACGCAATGTGTTCTTCACATTGAAAAATACCATCATGATAATTTTATGTTTGATAAAATTAGGAAAAGTCATGAAATATGAAGCAAAAAAAATACAAGTCAACTATTATTTTTTTTAATGATAAACACTGAATGAGGTCAAATTGATAAGGATAATAGGAGGGCTGATTATGATTCCTCTGGGTGCTGGTATCTCTGCGCTGCTGCAATCCAATGATTTTTACCATGTAAGACTAATAAAGGATTATCTTATCTTCATGAAACAATAGGATAGCAAAAAAGTACACACAGACTGATGTTAAAAATGAAGTTGTAGGTGAAAATGTTAAAGTGTGTTTTGACAGACTGCTGTTGAACAGTTTCATTACTAATGGAATAAAACAAAAAGCAGTTTTTGAAAATTTAAACAGAAAATAATATTCTAGAAAACACTAAATTAAAGATTTTTGGGAGAAAGTGTTATGGTCTATAAACAGTTTGCAAAAAATTATTTAAAGATGATCTGTCCTCTAATCGCCCATTTATGCTCCCTTTATACAGCGGGGGGGGGGGGGGGGGGGGTTGCACACATACAAAGAAATCCGAACATTTATGTCCATAAATGAAGTTATGTGTAATATAGTGAAATGACAGGGAATACGTATTGAACACATGAACAAATGGAGGAACAAAAACATATAGAAAGACGGAGTCTATCAGTATTTAGAAAGTAATCCTGTCACCTATCAGTGCAAAGTAATATCAGCTGGTTTAGTCCTGATTGATGCCTTTAAAAAGGTTTCTCATCACCAAGGTGTCAGACAAAAAGCATTCCATGATGGGTAAAAGCAAAGAGCTGTCTAAAGACCTCTGCAACTTTATTATTACAAAACACACTGAAGGCATTGGTTTCGGGTGCATTTCTAAACTTCTGAAAGTTACAGTTAGCACTGTTGGGGCCACTATTCAGAAGTCATAAATCGGCCACGGTCAGGTGCTCCTCACAAGATGTCAGACAGAGGAGTCAGAACAATAATTAAAGGTTCTCCAACTCACCCTCATGCTGAGCAAGACTCTGGAGCACTTTTTAAATATCTCAAATGCAGCCGGAGATTGGACAGGTTTTTGTTATGCCCCAACTCATATAATGGAGTTCACCGGCGCTTGAAACAAAAAGGTCCATAAAAGTCCACAAAAACTTGGTAAAACTGTATTCCTCCATACTGCTCGTCCAATGTAATCCAAGTGTCCTGAGTCGGTAGCGACCATAATTTACTCAAAAATAACAACATTTAGTATATTTTTAGTCTTCACGTGAGTTCATGACACTACGGAAGCCGTGGCAGACAAGATTGTGCGTTCTTTCTTTCTTTCTTTCTTTCTTTCTTTCTTTCTTTCTTTTGAATCAACAGCCAACCCCGTAGTGTTGTGAACTCGCACAAACACACAAATGGGAAGTGCAATGTTCTACTGTTTAAGCTATAAAAATATACTAAATGATGTCATTTCGAGAAAATTTTGGTCACTACTCACTCAGGACACTTGGATTACATTGGACGAGCAGTATGGAGAAATATTGCCAAGTTTTTGTGGACTTTTATGGACCTTTTTGTTTCAGTCCCCAGTGAACTCTATTATATGAAAACGAAAACCTGTCCGATCTCCGGCTGCATTTGAGATATTAAAAAAAGTGCTCCAGAGTCTTGCTTAGCATGAGGGTGAGTAGAAGATGAAGGCACATCATTCTGTGGGTGTACTAATTCTTGAAGAAGGCGACTGTGAGAGTGCCTACTGTACTGGCAGAGAGGAATTAAACTTGTGGCTATCACCTTTAAGACATGCAACATACAGAAACCTAAAAATAAAAAAAGGCTCAAATATTTGGAAAGACACATCACACAAATATGATGAAATAAGCCAACATGTATCGTGGCTATCTGCCAGTCAGTACACTGTGTTTTGGAATTAAATTATTCCTAAATGCAAAAAACTTGCTGCAAAATCCATTCATAAACATGCACCCATAAAACAAACTGAATTTGAACACATATCTCCAGTTGAGGTGAAGAATCATCTAAACTTCGGGCATACTTGTGTGGTAAAAAAAATAATTAAATAAATCTTTCCTCCTCTCCTGATATCTTGCTGCACTCAACTGCCAAACATGAATAAATATGTGCTTGTTTCCTGTCGTCCTCGGTTTCTGCACGGTTTAGCTCTTTTAAACACGGTACTGTTTTGAGCCGAGTCTGGCGAGAGGAACGCTGTTTTTGTCTTCATTTTCCTCTTCTCTGCTCCGTTGTCTGGTGATAGCAGACACAATGACAGTGACACAAACCACCCAGCTAATATCTTTTCTTGCAAAAGCTGAGACAAAAACAGACCTTAGCCATGCAGTTGATAAAAAAAAAATCCCAGTAAAGGAGTCTTTATATTCCAAAGAAGATGTAAAAATTGAAAATGAAGTTTTGTTTTCTTTTTACAGAAGATTCAAGCTTTTTGGATCATTTCTCTTGTGCCTCAGGGAAACACTCTAAAGTTGAAAAAGATCAATCTGATGATACTACATCATCCAGATGTTTGTTTAGTTGCATTACAGGAATCCAGGAAAAGAGACCATTTTTGGCACGTTATTGGCCAGCAGTTTGGATATCTCTGCCTTTGCTTTGATTCTCATTCAGTATTGATTCCATGAAAGTTTACACATTTGTTGAAGCAGCTTTTTAATCCGCAAACAAATCACAAACTGTGGCCTGAACAACTGATACAGCTGTGATAAAGTGTTTGCCCCTTTCTGATTTCTTACTTTTTTGCATGTTAGTCACACTTAAATGTTACAGATCATCAAACAAATTTAAATGTGAGACAAAGATAACACAAGTAAACAGAAAATGCAGTTTTTAAATGAAGATTTTTATTAGTAAGGGGGGTGGGGGATCCAAACTTAAATGGCCCTGTGTGAAAATGTGATTGCCCCCTAAACCTAATAACTGGTTGGGTCACCCTTAGCAGCAACAACTGCAATCAAGCGTTTGTGATAACTGGCAATGAGTCTTCCACAGCGCTGTGGAGGAATTGTGGCCCACAATTGTTGTAATTCAGCCACATTGATTGTTGTAATTCAGACACATTGGAGGGTTTTCCAGCATGAACCACCTTTTTAAGGTCATGCCACAGCATCTCAATCAGATTCAGGTGGGGACTTTGATTAGGCCACTCCAAAGTCTTCATTTTGTTTTTCTTAAGCCATTCAGAGGTGGACTTGCTGATGTGTTTTGGATTATTGTCCTCTTGCAGAACCCAAGTGCGCTTCAGCTTGAGGTCATGAACAGATGGACGGACATTCTCCTTCAGGATTTTTGGTAGACAGCAGAATTCATGGTTCCATTTACCACAGCAAGTCTTCCAGGTCCTGAAGCAGCTAAACAGAGTTTCTTTGGATCACAGCATGATGTCTCGCTTTCGAGTATCTTTTGGTCTACTTAAATTCGCCAGGAGGGTCCTATTTAAGTGATAGGGGGGGATCATTTTTTCATGTAGGGCCATTTAAGTTTGGACCCCCCCCCCCCCCCCCCAAAGATCTTCATTGAAAAACTGCATTTTCTGTTTACTTGTGTTATCTTTGTCTCACATTTAAATTTGTTTGATGATCTGAAACATTTAAGTGTAACGAACATGCAAAACAGTGAGAAATCAGGAAGGGGGCAAACACTTTCTCATACAACTGTGTATATACATATATATATATATATATATATATATATATATATATATATATATTCGTCTCCCTATGATTTATTCATACCCTTTTTTTTTTTTTTTTTTTTTTTTTTTTTCTCATTTTTTTTCCTTTCTACTTGTCCTGTCCAGCATTGAAGCAAGCAGAATGGAAATCTGATTGCTTTATTCTGTTGAACAGTTTTGCTTTACCAAGCGGAGCTTTATGAACATAAGGCTCCACTTGATATCATGTTTATTCATTTTATTTCTTTATTTAAACATTTGTCTATTACACCATTCCATTTCATACTGCTGGGCCTGACAAGGGGAGAAATGAAAGTGAATAGAGGTAATGATAGAAAGTGAAACAGAGAGAGAGGAGTAAGGAAGAGGAAGAGAGAGAGAAGAGAAAACATGAATCCACTTACACAGTTCACTGGTACATCTGTACCGCGATCCCTAAACAACCAAGGTCTCTGTTGGAAAACAAAACAAGCAATCCCCTACAGGAGTACCTGCAGGTGGCTTAAATATCCTCAGATCATACAAACACACGCAGAACTACGCAGAGAAGAGGTACAACCTAGTCAGCGCAATGGGAAGTAGAGAAGAGGTACAACCTAGTCATCGCAATGGGAAGTAAAGAAGAGGTACGACCTAGTCATCGCAATGGGAAGCAGTGTCACAGTGTCAACATGCATAATAAAGGGTGCTCCGTGGTGATACAGTCATGCAGATGCAGCCTCGTCTCTGCAAGGAGGAGGAAGCCCGCAAGGCTCGCGACCCAGGCCCCCAGCAGCCACCCAGAGGCCCAGATCCCAGCTACCCCCCCCCAAAGAGCGGACATGCATCCCCCCGAAGGGCGGCAAAAGCGGCCCCAGCCGGAGCCCCCCGCAGTCTGGAGGCCCAGGCCCCAGCGGACCAAGACCAGCAGCTGCCGACCCCACCGGGCGCCGGGCGTCCCCCGGAGCGGAGACAGCGCCGGGCCCAGGGCCCAGCGCCCAGGAGCAGCCACCCCCCCCGGACCCGGGCGGCCCAACCGAAACCCAGGAGGACCGGACCCCCCAGACGACGCCCCCCCAGGGCAGGCCAGCCCCCACCCCAAAGTCCCTGATACACCTGACACCAGGGCGCCACCACCTCTCCCCACCCCCCTACCCCGCCACCACGCTCACACACACACTCCCCACACACCTACCCCAACACTGGGGCTGAAAGATATACCGTCACCGCCCCCACATCGAGACACAGGCACCCAAGACATCAATACCGCAAGAGCAACCACATACAAGATACAGATCCCCCCTGCGCCCGCCCCGCACAAAAAACCCCGGAAGCCACAAACAAAACCGCACCCCCCACCAAAGCGCCCGGCCCCCAACCAACCCGCAGCCACACCGCACCGCACCGACACCAAGATGCCCGGCACGAATACCGAGGTACGAACCTCCGCCCACACCGCCCAGCCCTACCCAACACCTCCGTGTACCCCCCCCACACACGCATACACCCACCCACTCCGCTCTCTGACCTTACATACCCACACTCACTCCCTCTCTCCACCCCCAACACTCTCCCCTCCCTCTACCGTCCACACCTACCCCCACCTCCTCATACCCTCTAACACACACATGCACTCCCCCCACATAACTGCACCAACCCCTCCCCCACCCCCCCACACATACGCCCCCACCTCCCTATACCCCCAATACCCCATACAGTCCCCCCCTTACATGTCCAGCCCCGCCCATCCCTCTGACCTATCACACTCCCGCCCTTCCTTCCTTCAGCCCCTCACGACCATCCCTACTAGACACTCACGAGCATGCCACTCCTTCCTCCATCCCCCCTTTCCTTCAACCACTTACCCACATCTCCTCCCTCTTCCAGCCCAAGTTCCTCCCTCCCACATTTCCTCCTTCACACTCTCATTCATTATTCTCACATACCCACCTCTCTCTTGCCCATGCCCTCGTGCCTCCTGAGTGGTAGCTCGGGCCGGGGAAGGAGCCGCGAGTTCCAAGCCCCCAACACGTTCCCCCCACCACCACCCCCCCATCCCCCACCCCCGGACGCAGCAGGCCAGGCGTCCCCCAGGCCAGCAGATCCCCCGCAATGCAGCCAGCCTTAACCACTGGCGCGTGAAGTAGCCACTGTCCCCCCCTCCCCCCAGTAGCGCCCGGGAGACCGGGGTATGAAAGGACCCTGTCCCCCCCCCCACCCCCCACTCATGACTGTGTGTGTAAGATGTGTGTTGTTTGCAGTTAAAACTAAGGGGCAGTGCCAAGTCATGCCGGGAGTGGGGTCGCGTAGGGGGCATGTCCCCCCAACCGGCCCCTCCCTCCTACCACACACTATATGGCCCGCCCCTCAGAAGTGGTTGTGAGCTGTTGTTATTTTATGTGTTTAGGTGTCTAAGTGTGGTTAAAACTGCATACCCTACCATTAAGGGAGGAACAAAATCCAGCTGTCACTGTTGCCATACATCCATTTAACGCCGGAAGTCCCAAGCAGAAGTTTCCTCTTAATGTAACTTATTAAAATCTAACCCTAACCCCGACCCTTCCCCTAACTCTAACCACCCAACCACACCACATGCATCTGGGTTGCAAGCTGCAGATATGTAGATACTCTTGGCGTGTTGAACTAACTTCCACTTGAGACTTCTGGTATGGATTGGATGTATGACGGCACCCTTGTCGGCCATTGTAACTGCAGAAAGGTACTCTTGCTGAATTGTGGATTAAGAGAATAAAAATAATAATAATAATAATAAAAGCCAAACATGACAGGACTCATAATCTAGTGTTTCGTTGAACAACCCTTTGAGACAAGTGTTTTCTGTCATTTTCAGTGAGACTTCAGCACCTGTTGACATGTGTTTTGGTCCACTGTTTATCCGCAAAGTTCTCAATAAATCACTATTGTTTCATATTTTTTTCACATATACAGTCCTCAAAATTATTCATACCCTACAATTCAAGAAGGAAAAAAATCAGCTGTCAGTAAAACAAGTTGAAACTGACAAAAGTCATGATAAATAAAAATTCTTTGAAAATCATGGTATTGACTTAATTGTGGTTCAACTTAGACATTTAAAACAAACACAGAATTAAAAGTAAGCAAGCATGATGGGGCTTCGAAGCTAAAATTTTGTTGAGACAATCACTGCAATCAGGTGTTTTCTCTGACGTTCAAAAAGACTTCTGCACCTGTTGGCAGGATGAAATTTTGATTTCAAAGGTGCGGGGTGCAAGTATTATCAATAAACCTGGCAGCGGCTGATCCAGTTAAGATAAAGGTAACAAAAGGTGGAATATCTATGAGCAACTTCTAATATAAGTAATTACAATAATCACAAAAAATATTGCCAAATAAACTAGTTCATGTCTTACCAATAAAATAATACATTGACACGTTTACACACTTTTTAGTACACCAGCCTCACCTGGCCAGTTTGCTTCTTTCATCTAGCAAAATACAGTTATCCTCAAAATTATTCATACCCTCCAATTAAAGAAGGGAAAAAAATCTGTCAGTGAAATTAGATGAAACTGGCAAAAGTAATTAAAAAAAAAGTTTAAATCTATGAAAATCATGACATTGATTTTAAATTGTGGTTTGAAAGAATCATTAAAAACTAACACACAAAAAATAAAACAAGTAAACAAGCATGATGGGGATCTTTAGATAAAACTTTGTTGAGCAACACTTTGAGACAATCACTGCAATCAGGTGTTTTCTGTAATTTTCAAAAAGATTTCTACAGCTGTTGACAGATATTTTGGTCCACTGTTCATGGGAAAGGTGCTCTAATGTGTCTAGAATCTGTTTGTTTTGTTGTTTTTTTGTTTTTTATAATAATTCTTTTTAACCATATTTCAAAAGCAATATTTTGTTTCACTAAATTATAATTTTGTTATTTTTCATTATTAGTTTCTTCACTTTCCTGTAATTTTAATTATAGTGAATTAAACCTTTTTTTAAATTGGAGGGTATGAATAATTTTGAGGGTGACTCTATGTATAACTTCCCTTACTCTTTTCCATGCCAAATCTTTAACCTTAGATATGCTACTGGAAATTGCTCCTGATGAGATCCTGCTGTTCAGACATTATCAGGACGATCACACAGGAAAAGCTGCACTTTAATCTCAGTATAACTCAGAGTTTGGACTACTATTAATCACAAATAGGATTTGCTGATTGTCAGCACCTATGAAAGGCTGTGCACATTTCTCCAACCAGAAGATTTTCATTTTCCAGATATTCATTCTTTTAAATTCCTCCAATTTTTGCAAAGATTGTGATTTCACAAATGATGTGGAAAGAGTTCTTGTTTCCATTTTCATCAGAGTTTGAAGGCTTGATTTTAAATGCACTGTATTTGATGATTTTATTTAGTAACACCACTTCACAACATAAGTTGACATGACTTACTGAGACTGTTGCTCTGGGGAGTTTATTAATATCAGCGGCTTTCTGATACTTTTAAGCTTATCGCTGCTAACTTCCACGCAGTTAACAGTAGACAATGATTTGAGAGGCATGGCCTTTCAAATACTTGAAAACTGCCTCCCTGTACTTGTCAGATGAAAGCTTAAGAGCAATTAAAGTGAGGAAGATGATGTCTTTTTGAGTGGAAGTACGTCTCTCCCTCCACATCTGATAAGTCACAGCTTGCACAAAGTACCGTCTTATTCATTGGTGATATAAATCACAACCACATGAAGTTCTTTGATCAACTTTGCACACTGAGTAGCATACTGCAACAGATATCTTCCCATATATCACAGCTGCAGCTGCAGTGGGAGACACAGAGGCCTTTGCAACAAAGGATCACGACACACTTATGCTGTAATGAGTCATCATTCCCCTTCTGCCCTGTCAGATATGACACCAAGGCTCTGATTGGTCGTGGAAGCTTCAGTCGAGTTGTGCATGTGGAGCATAGGGCAACTCGCCAGCCTTTTGCCATTAAAATGATGGAGGTAGAAGCCCCAGAGGGTGAGCCACACTAATGTGATTCAGCTGATTGAAGTGCTCCATTTTCCACAGTGTGTTTACATGGAGCTAGAGTTTGAGATAGGTGAGGTTGCACCTAGTGGTTAGCAGGCTATTGTGGTACTAACTGTAACATACTTACACAACCTGGCTATTACACAGTGACTTAAATCTGACAACCAAAGGGGCTACTTTCCAAAATCAGAGCCAGGTTGTTGGTGGTTGCCTTTGGGTTGGCCAGTTTTGGCAGCAGATTTAGGTCGGAGGTTTGTAAAACTAGCACAAACAGAGGTCAAGCTAGAAGCCAGTGATTCTTTTAGGAATACTTGTGGCCTCAAATGTGTTTCTGAAAAATTCCTATTCCATGCAGTGAGCATGTGGGTTGTGGGGGTGCTAAATGGATCCTTGCCCTGGGAGAACAACTGCTCTTCAAGTCTTTTGTGAGAAGAAAATAGAATTTACATGCTTACGGAACCTTTATCTGCAGTTTGTGGTTTCTTTGTGAGTACAGTGTGAAAATAAAATCATAAATACCCTCCTAAGACCCAAGCCATAGTTTGGCTTGTATCTAGATTTCTGCTAGCTATTTTGGGGTTAGGAGGAACCAATAAATATAAATGTAAAACATGTATTCATATGTACATGTACAAGTCTCCATGTTCGTGTACATCAGGTTCCAGCTACACAGATTTTAGTATTATTGTGCAGACAAACAAAAATGCGATGTCCACATGCAGTGGGGCAAAAAGTATTGAATACATCAACTTTTTTCTCAGAAAATATATTTCTGGTAGAGCTATTGACATGAAAATTTCACCAGATGTCAGCAACAACCCAAGAAAAGCACACATACCAAGAAATCCAAACATTTATATCCATAAATTAAGTGATGTATAGTATAATGAAATGACACAGGGAATAAGTATTGAATACATGAACAAATGGGGGGAAAAAAAGACATGGAAAGCAGCTGGAGTCTGTCAGTATTTAGAAAGTAATTCTGGCCCCTATCAGTGCAAAGTAATATCAGCTGGTTTAGTCCTGATTGTTGCCTTTAAAAAGGTTTCTCATCACCAAGGTGTTAGACAAGAAGCTTTCCATGATGGCTAAAAGCAAAGAGCTGTCTTAAGACCTACGCAAACTTATTATTGCAAACACACTGAAGGTATTGGTTCCAGGTGCATTTCTAAACCTCTGAAAGTTCCAGTGAGCACCATTGGGGTCATTGGAAAGAAGCGGAAAGAACATGGCATGGTCATAAACCGACCACGGTCAGGTGCTCCTCGCAAGATTTCAGATGGAGGAGTCAGAACAATAATCAGAAAGGTTCTCCAACAGTCCAGGACCACTCATGGAGAGCTTTAGAAAGACCTGGAATCAGCAGGTACAGTTGTTTCAGAGAAAATAAGAAGTAATGCACTAAATCACCATGGCCTTCACTCACGCACATCCCGCAAGACTCCATTTCTGATGAAAAAGTATGTTGAAGCTCATTTGAAGTTTGCAACACAGCATCTGAACAATGACATTCTAGAAAACATAATCTGGTCAGATGAGACCAAAAGTGAACTCTTCAGATGTCATAAGACACAACATGTTTGGAGGGGAAATGGCACCACACTTGAGCCCAAAAACACCATAGCAACAGTGAAGTTTGGAGGTGGGAACATCATGGTGTGGGCTATTTTTCAGCATGTTGTACTGGCAGACTTCATATCATTGAAGGAAGAATGAATGGAGAAAAGTAGAGACATTCTGGACCAGAATCCTCTGCCATCTGCCAGCTGCTGAAGATGAAAAGAGGCTGGATCTTTCAGCAAGACAACCATCCCAAGCACACAGCCAAGGAAACACTCACCTGGTTTAAGAAAAAAGAAAAAAAAGTAAAGCTGCTAAAATAACCCAGTCAATGACCCTACTTGAATCCAACGGAAAATCTTTGGAAAGAACTGAAGATCCAAGTTCACAGAAGATTTGAAGACATTTTTATGGCAAAGTCACACCTGAGCGATGTGTTGGACTTGGGTTTGTGGCCAGTATTTGTGAACTGGGTGGGTGTGATTGTGATAATGTGTGTAAAGAGTGTGATCAGGTGTGTGTTCTTCTATTTATGTGTGCATGTACATATATTTGTAATCAGAAATAGTTTTTATTGTTGTTTCTATCATGCAAAGCACTCTGTGCTGCTTCTGCATGAAAGGTGCCTTTATCAAGTTTGATTTGATTTGATTTGATTAAGAAAATCCATAAAGCCAATCACATATGCTCTGAAAAAACAGTTGTTTTTTTTTTTGTTTTGTTTTTTTTTTTGTTTGTTTGTTTGTTTTTGTTGCTTTCTAACTCCTGGAGAGATTTATTTTTTTCCATATGTGTGTTTCAGGTACTTGCTAAGAAAAAGAAAAGGTCCTACCCTCAGCATTATACTATTATAACAACCCCAAATAGATTTATTTTCCCCTGATTTCCCATAAGCAGAAAAATATCTGCCAAACATACAGTAGGGCAGGTGTAATAGAGGGAGGTGTTTTTATGTGCTTTTTTCTCCCACTATCTTCATCTGTGGTTCTGCAGCAGTGTAAAGCACATGAATAGAAATGTAAAAGTTTGTTGTGGCGTCTTGAGTTTGTGCTCGGCTTGGCTCTCTGAGAACGCTTGGAAATCGTGGGGGCTTGCATGATTCTATTCTCCCCTTTTTCTGCTGTCGTACGACCAAAGTGGGTATTTTTAACAGACTTTTCTGTCAAGCAGTGGTGAGTTCGGGCTTGTTCTTTAACGCTGATTACACCCAAGGCTGGATTATTCAGTGGGTTTTAAGTCTGGCCCGATGCTCAGGGATGCAATATGACATTTTAGTCTGGCATGCAAGAGGCTCCCTTACATAGGCCCTGGACTATTATCCCTATGTTTACCGCTGCTCTGACCACCAACTGAACAATTGTGGAAAATCCTTCTAGAGTTTATGCAAAGGCTTATTGCACGTATTTCATGGTGGCTTTCAACACAGCTCATATGTAGGCCACACTGCAAAGAAAGAAAATGTAACATCCCAGAGAGCAACATTTTACAAGACTGTGTATTCTGTCTCGCATCCCGGTGACATCCAGTAAAGGCATCAATCTGGAAAGTCATGTGGTAACTATCAAGACATCATACATGCCTCAGCAGTCTGACGCTTAATAGATCAGTCATCAATCACATTTCCATGTTGACAAGACACTTACTCCCTGTCACATGTGAGTATCTGCCCTCTCTAACAGACTGACACGGTAGCAAAGCACTCTGATAATAATGTTGTATATGTAGTGTGCCACAAAGTATCCACTAAATGTGGACTATCTGCTTCACAAGGGTTCTTCATGTCACTCTCAAGGATGCTTCTCTTTGAGGTGAGAATGGTTTCCACAGTCTGAGCAATTTCCCTCACACAAGAAACTTGAAGGGGTTTGTAGTAAGCCGTCCACCAAGTGAACAGAGGCTCCTTCCAAACACATTGTGTTTCAAGAAGAGTAATGAGAGTACTCTTAGCTATAATCACATTTATGGCTAATAGATTCAAACTGATGCACTGTAGGAAAAAATGCAGCTTTTTCAGCATCAATAAACGGTTAGCATCTTTTCTAAATGGATGCAAATAGAATCACAACATCTGTTTTCGCGTGCCACAGTGAGAAAAGCACAGGTGTTGCTAACAAACATAAACAATGGCTCCCAGTCAGCCAGAATGCACAATACCAAAGCAGCTTACTGGAACTGTGCCATCAGTCATTTAATTATTTACACGAGGGCTTTTCCTACTGTTACATGTCAAAAAAGAGGTCAGTGAAAAAGGCCCTGAAGTAAGAGTGATTGCATATGCAGTGGATTATGACGCCTTTACAAACAATAATAAAGGTGTTTGTGAGGGACAGGAAAGAACATGTCGACATAGCAGGAGGGACAAGCATCACTTTCACTTTATAGACTTCATATTTTAGATAAAATAACAGACATTCTGTCTAACAATACTGACAATTGAGCAATTGTGCCACTAAAATATGCAATGAATACAAATTGATGACAAAATTGTAGCAGATGCATCACATTAGTATAATTTGGGAAAACAAAGTGCTGTTTTTTAAGAGTATTTATTGGTGCCACCTAGGACATGAATAACAGAACCCTTTAACATCGTAATGTTAATTGTTTCATACATCAACAACATATTTTTTGTGTTAAACTTTGTATCCTAATGTTTAAACAGTGTCAATATCTTGTTAAAATGTGATATCAGATAGTTGGAGAGTACGCAGAGTACATATACTTCAGTGTCAAGCATGAAGTAGAACTTAATTAACTTCTGTAATGTAACCATTCCTCTGATCTGCTGTCCAAACACAATTTCCCCATTCATAGATGATCCCACTAATACATTATTACCACATCCATCTTTAACAGTCCAAGATTCTGAAGAGATGGCGCTTAACTATTTCTGCATCAATGGCAGAGATTTGCTTCAAAAAGTATTAGAAACCTAAGAAGCAACTTGGAAAAGTAGGCTGTTGGGGAGCTTTCAGTTTTTAGAGGTTGTCCAGTTATATGGATACTGTTTTGCTTGGAGCTCATCTGCTTTCCATTTGGGAGCTACTTTCTTTAGCCAGTGCCGTGCAGGTGGGTTCCAACACAGTCAGGCTACACACTAAAAACTCCTGGGTCAAACTGCTGCGTTAAAAAACGACCAACTAATATCTGGGTAATTTCAACCCAGACATTTGGGTTGTTGACCCAACTTCTGGGTTAAACTAACCCAACATTGTAATATATCCCAACTTCTGGGTTAAAATAACCCAACACTGTAATATAACCCAACTTCTGGATCAAATATTCAACCCAAAAGTTGGGTCAAAAAAATAACCCAATTTTCTGGGTTGAAGTAACCCAGAAGTTAGTTGGTCCCTTTTTAACCCAGCAGCAGTTTTTAGTGTGTGGTTTCCATGTCATGTCAGATTGCATATCGTAATGGGCTTGGGGTTGTCATCTACCTGCTTCAGAGAGCCCACTGTCATTTGGACCAATCAGGCAGCACTTTGAGGGTCATGTTCTGTGACTTCTCATGTGATTTCAATACAATTCAGCTGCTTTATTATGTGAGAAGCTCCATAAATTCTTCTTCAGGTCTGCAGCAAGACAGAAAGGTATAGAAGATTATTCCTGCCAGACACCATCAGCCTCTGTAATAATTCTGATTAATTATTATTATCTCCGCCAAGGAGGTAATGTTTTCAGTAGCGTTGGTTTGTCCGTCCATCCATCCCGCTGTCTGTCAACTTTACAGAAAAAGTACTGGACGGATGGACCTCAAATTTTCACCAGCCATGAGCCTCAGTCCAAGGAAGAACCAATTAAATTTTGGTAGTGATCCGTATCACTTCTGGATTCAGGAATGTTTTGAAGGATGCTTTATCATTGTGAGATCGGCCATGTTGAAAAGGCTGTTGACGAGGCATGAGTGCCCCCTTGTTGCAGAAGTGTGAAGCTGTGGGACTGAGCTCATGATGTCAAGATGCAGAAATGAAACTTATGAGCAGCAGTGAGCACGAGGAGAGAAGACTATTGGACAGACTTCTAGCCAGTTGAAGATGGTGAACTGTGTGCATCTGTGAAGAACTGTAAGTAACTAGTCATATTTCTGCCTGAACAGGGTGTCTATTTAGCCTTTCATGTTACTTAGCTGATTTGCTTATTCAGAAGTGTTCCTCCATTCACCATGTGTGAGGGTGGCCATACGTCCGGCTTTAAGACGGACAGTCCGATTTTCAACAGGCCTGTCCGCCATCCGGCGCAGCCTTGAGGCGGATGCCCATTTGTTCTCCTTTTGACATTAT